>CAJHNH020001933.1:0-135447 GCA_905116865.2 Candidula unifasciata | reverse complement strand
TTACATGTGCGCCCCCCAACCCGGCCACTAATACATGTGTGCCCCTTCCTCCAGGCCGACTAATACATGTGTGCCCCCCCCCCCAGGCCACCTAATACATGTGCGCACCCTTTCCCCCAGGCCACCTAATACTTGTGTGCCCCCCCCCCGGGCCACCTAATACTTGTGTGCCCCTTCCCCCGGGCCACCTAATACATGTGTGCCCCTTCCTCCAGGCCACCTAATACATGTGTGCCCCCCCCAGACCGCCTAATACATGTGTGCCCCCCCCAGACCGCCTAATACATGTGCGCCCCCACCCCGGCCACCTAATGCATTTGTGCCCCTTCCCCCGGGCCGCCTAATACATGTGTTGTCCTCCCCCCCCCCCTGGGCCGCCTAATACATGTGTGCCCCTTCCCCCCCCCGGGCCGCCTAATACATGTGTGCCCCTTCCTCCAGGCCACCTAATACATGTGTGCCCCCCCCAGACCGCCTAATACATGTGCGCCCCCCACCCGGGCCACCTAATGCATTTGTGCCCTTTCTTCGGACCGCCTAATACATGTGCGCCCCCCACCCCGGCCACCTAATACATGTGTGCCCCTTTCTTCGGACCGCCTAATACATGTGTGCCCCTTCCTTCGGACCGCCTAATACAAGTGAGCCCCCCCCCCCCCGGGCCACCTAATACACGTGTGCCCCCCCCCCCGGGCCACCTTAATACTTGTGTGCCCCCCCCCCCCGGGCACATGTGTGTTTCCCCCCCCCCCTATGCCGCCTAATACATGTGTGCCCCTCTCCTGGGGCCGCTCCTAATACATGTGTGCCCCTCTCCTGGGGCCGCTCCTAATACATGTGTGCCCCTCTCCTGGGGCCGCTCCTAATACATGTGTGCCCCTCTCCTGGGGCCGCTCCTAATACATGTGTGCCCCTCTCCTGGGGCCGCTCCTAATACATGTGTGCCCCTCTCCTGGGGCCGCTCCTAATACATGTGTGCCCCTCTCCTGGGACCGCTCCTAATACATGTGTGCCCCTCTCCTGGGACCGCTCCTAATACATGTGTGCCCCTCTCCTGGGACCGCTTCTAATACAAGTATTGTGTGACTCAGTGAAATCGTATTCTGCTGCCTAAACTGCTTTCTCCTGATTACACGACCAGTCGGAAATGAACTGTTGAGGGCAGGCAACTTGCCTGGTTGTCTGCAATGTTTAATTTATTCACCTCATTACTGGCTGCAATCTAACAACGCTACAGTCAACAAGCGTTTTTATTAATACAATGAAGTTCATAGTTGACACCGGCAGATAACACCAGTAGCGTTCCTAGCAACGGAGCCGTTGACACGATATTCATAAATGGATACAAGCGACACACAACCGCGCTTTCTAGAGACTGGAGTCTTGTTCATTGTTCAGTTATGGATTAGAGTGTTCACAATCTGGGTTATAGTTCAAGAAGTTGTACTTGGCCATTATGTAAAGTATTTCCAATGTTCTGTACGGCCACAGTCCAGTATAAGGATTGATGAAAGTAAACTCTTTGAGTCCCAAGGATGCATCATGCGTTCATAGGTTACTGCCTAGATGCCCAATGAACGCATGATGCGCCGATTTTAGTCTCTCTTGACAACCCCTTAGGCCTGTGATGCTAAACCCTTTGGGACTCAAAGAGTAAGGTTTCATTTGTTGGACTAGTTGTTGCAACTAGTGGCTGGACGTTGTTTTATTTTGTGTACGGATTTCTATCATTACGCTCCGAGCATGTTGACAGTGCCCCCCCCCACCCCCTCCAGATTAAATCCATGAACTTTCAGTTAATAAGCGTGGACCCCTTGTTAATTGGTGAGCCTCCATGTGCTTGGTTCTCTGTTGCAGGTTTGGGAACCCTTGACTCCCACTGATCATCTCGGTTCGACCAAGGCCCTCTTCAGTATTGAAGACGGCTTTAGTTCGACTGCAAGCGGAATACTTGTTTAACTGTGTCCTTTATAAAATTCGGAACGGCCTTGGTAAATATCACGTAGGTTATATCATTCTTTCTTTGTTATTATGTTTCATAAGTTTAATATATGAATACTGTGGTGTAGTCATTTGAGAGTCAGTTTAATTTGGTTTTGTGCACAGATAGTGGCGACTGCACTAGTCATGCCGCCCGAAATCCTCTCACTAACAACTGCTGCCCCCCCCTCCCCGCCCCAACCAACAAACACATCGATCTGTTGTTTTCTAAAGACACCACTGCACCGTTCATACTAACTTATTCTTCTTCACGTTCACCAGCTGTAAACTCTGGCGGAAAGTTCTGGTTGTTTATCCACTTCTGGACTGCAATCCTGTTCCAGAACCTGAGTGTTGCTTGTGCATCCGTTTTACAGATCTGACTCATTTGTATGCAGACTGCTGGTTCCTTGCCTCTCAGGCAGATGTACTCTGACCTCGAAGAAAGCTCCCAATTAGTCGACTCCTGCGACATGCTTTTGGGTAGGCAGTGGGTCTGTTCTTGATTACCCTATAATAGGACCCCGGAACCCAAACGGGGATCATACAAACAATTCTCATTCTCTTGAAAGCGCTTACTCCGCCCAGGTCTCTAAGAACGTTCATAATATCGACTATATCTATTGATGACATCAGATACAATAGCCGAGAAACCCTGTCTGTTGGATACTTCATTGCCCACGATGCCCGCCCGCTTGTCATAATTATGTTTGTGACAGATCTATTACAGACGCTCTCTCTCATCACTGTCATTGATTAATTCTTTCTCTCTTTTTTTCCTTGTCCCTAGCTGCTTAGTCTTTCGTTATCTCGCCATGGACTCAGCTGTTCTGTAAAAGGTGTAACATACAGCTTGTTCTGTAAAAAGTATAACATACAGTTTGTTCTGTAAAAGGTGTAACATACAGTTGTTCTATAAAAGGTGTAACATACAGTTTGTTCTATAAAAGGTGTAACATACAGTTTGTTCTGTAAAAGGTGTAACATACAGTTGTTCTATAAAAGGTGTAACATATAGTTGTTCTATAAAAGGTGTAACATACAGTTTGTTCTATAAAAGGTGTAACATACAGTTTGTTCTACAAAAGGTGTGACATACAGTTTGTTCTATAAAAAGTGTAACATACAGTTGCTCTGTTAAAAGAGTAACATACAGTTGCTCTATAAAAGGTGTAACATACAGTTGTTCTATAAAAGGATAACATACAGTTTGTTCTTTAATGATTGGTAGACCCTAGTGATTGGTAGACTCCTGCTGTACATGCTCCCCTGTGGAGTTTATTCTTATACAGTTTATTCTATAAAAGATGTAACATACAGTTGTTCTGTAAAAAAGTGTAACATACAGTTTGTTCTACAAAAGGTGTAACATACAGTTGTTCTGTAAAAGATGTAACATAAGTTTGTTCTACAAAAGGTATAACATACAGTTAGTTCTGTAAAAGGTGTAACATACAGTTGTTCTGTAAAAGGTGTAACATACAGTTGTTCTATAAAAGGTGTAACATACAGTTTGGTCTATAAAAGGTGTAACATACAGTTTGTTCTATAAAAGGTGTAACATACAGTTTGTTCTATAAAAAGTGTAACATACAGTTGCTCTATAAAAAGTATAACATACAGTTGCTTTATAAAAAGTGTAACATACAATTGCTCTATAAAAAGAGTAACATACAGTTGTTCTATAAAAGGGTAACATACAGTTTGTTCTATAATGATTGGTAGACTCCTGCTGTACATGCTTCCCTGTGGAGTTTATTCTTATACAGTTTGTTCTATAAAAGGTGTAACATACAGTTGTTCTGTAACAAAGGGTAACATACAGTTTGTTCTACAAAAGGTGTAACACACAGTTGTTCTGTACAATATGTAACATAAGTTTGTTCTATAAAAGGTGTAACATACAGTTGTTCTGTAAAAGGTGCAACATACAGTTTGTTCTGTCTGCATTCTTACTACATAGCCAAACCACTTCCTTGACTGTCTTTTGATGAAATTCAGGTACGATCTTGTTGCAACCTTCACTTTAATGCTAGCACTCTTGACTCTGTGCCTTCTTGTATTATTACCTCGTTCAACTAATGTTGTTTGATCGCGTACTAAAAAGTCTTACTATATTGTTATATACTGTTTGTCGCCAGTGTGCGGCGTTTCAAAGGAATGTCTAGAACAGTCTGTTCACCATTTCTGTCCACGTCTGCCAGAAGGGTGTCTTAGAGTGCTTCAGACAGAGATTATGATGATTTCTCCTGGACTGGCAATTCTCACGTACCACGACTGATGTATTGATCAAAGGCAATCAATAACAGCCAACAAGCGGATATATTCCCAGGCGTGGAGCTTGTCTGTGCTGGGAATACCGGGGCTGAGGCTTGTCAAATGTTGCAAAACCCTTTAACAGTGATAAGGCAGAAGTGTGAACATTTTCATCATCATCATCATCATTATCATCATCACTGCCAACATCGTCTTCTTGATGATCATTGTGATCGTCTTTAACATCCGTAAAGAATTACATATCGAAGAAATTGCACAAGATAGAGGGGAGGGTCCGCAAGCCATTTGTGGCATATACTGGCACAGCATGATGATGCCACCATTCATCATTATAACAGCTGTCCACGGGAGCCGCTGTGGTGTAGCGGCTAGACGCTCGCTTGCGGATCCGAAGGTCGTGGGTTCAAATCCGCGATGAACCGGATAATTTTCAAACATGCCCTTGGCTCCCTGGTCGACCCAGCCCTGAACTGATCCCAGGTAAAGTCCTAGGAAGTAAAGGGGGCCGACATGATGTTGACCACATAAACCAACGAGATGAGGTCGATAAAAATAAGAATCTCAACATCATATGCCCAGTTTGTCCACTGGCGTGTCGGGAGACCCGTACTTGTGACTAACGTTGAACATCCTGGTCGTCATCAGTCATAGTTCTGACGACATTCATGACCCTCGTTATCATCGTGATCACCACCGCCATCATTTATCACCACCATTATCTTCACCTCAGTCGTCACTATCACTGCCGTCTTTCCAGCCATTACAACCACCATCATCTTCACCTCAGTCGTCGCTATCACTTCCGTCTTCCCAGCCATTACAACCACCATCATCTTCACCTCAGTCGTCGCTATCACTCCCGTCTTCCCAACCATTACAACCACCATCATCTTCACCTCAGTCGTCGCTATCATTGCCGTCTTTCCAGCCATTACAACCACCATCATCTTCACCTCAGTTGTCGCTATCATTGCCGTCTTCCCAGCCATTACAACCACCATCATCTTCACCTCAGTCGTCGCTATCACTCCCGTCTTCCCAACCATTACAACCACCATCATCTTCACCTCAGTCGTCGCTATCATTGCCGTCTTTCCAGCCATTACAATCACCATCATCTTCACCTCAGTCATCGCTATCACTTCCGTCTTCCCAGCCATTACAACCACCATCATCTTCACCTCAGTCGTCGCTATCACTTCCGTCTTCCCAGCCATTACAACCACCATCATCTTCACCTCAGTCGTCGCTATCATTGCCGTCTTCCCAGCCATTACAACTACCATCATCATGAGAACGATCAGTATCATCGCCGCCAAATACATTGTTATAGATATAACTAGGGCTGTTCTTTTTTTTTTCTCTCTCTCCTTTAGGTCTTTGCCTTAGCTAAGCTTTCCTAATATCTTCTTCTTCTTCTTCAGCATTCCGAGTCCTTGAAGTTCATTGCTGCTGATTTCACCCGCCTCCATTTATCTCTCTGGTTGGCCTTCTCTTTCCAGTTGGTAACATCAAGTGTATGCAGGTCTGTCTGGATGTTATCTCTCCGTCGTCTTCTTGGTCTGCCTCGTGGTTTACGACCATTCATCTCCCTCGTGTATAGTTTTTACTTCTCTGTCATCTGACATTCTTTCGGTATGTCCCAACTATTTCAATCTATTACCTGTCTTAATGCCAGTGATCAGTGGTGAATCTTTTTCGTGACGAGATAAAGTTTTACGAAGGTGGGGGGGGGGGGGGTGTGTCGGCCCCCACGCTTCAACGCCCAACCTGGAGGACCAGGGTGTCTCGTTGTCTGTTCACTACCCTTTGACCTTTCCGGCTTGGCAGGCCCTGCTGGTAGCTATGCTCTCAGGGTCGTTGAGAAACACAAGCCCCCCTACCACGACAAGGTGGAGATTTCTTAACATACAAATTAAAATTACAAAAGGGCCGGTACTTACCCAAAATGTCAATAACAACAACAAAAAACGTGCCGGTACTCACATAAAATGTCTTTTTTAAAAAGGAGCCGGTACTCACCCAAAGTGTCTTTTTTTTTTAAATGTCGATACTAGCAAAAAATTTAAATTAAAAAAAAAAAAAAAAGAAGGTGCTGGTACACACCCAGGGTGTCTATTACTGTATCGCTAAAACCAGTGGTGCCTAAAAATGGGCTGTTACTACGTAATCCCGGAGAAGGGAGGGGGGGGGGTGAATATTACTATAATTAAAATCACAATTCACATCAGCATCGTGCTCATTTTCCAAATTATCGTCATGACGACTAACACTTAATTTAACATGACCAATCAGAGTATACAACTCTATTTCACAACCACTGATTGAACAACTACCGTTGCTGCTGCTAGTGGTAGTTATATTAGTTGTAGTAATGTTGGTAGCAGACGTTGTTGTGGTCATAAAATAGTAGTAGTTGTGGTAGTAGTAGTAATAGTGGCAGCAGTAGTAGTAGTGGTAATAGTAGTTGCCTGAGTATAGGCGAAGCCGTTGAAGACGATTTACAACTGCCAGAGCAAAGAACAAGCGGAACCAGAAAATAGAATACATGGCCACTGAAGACCAAATTAGCCAGCTCCATTAATTCTGCGTCATGTACTCCTCTGTATTCTTTGAAGGAGCACTTATCAGCTTTGTCCCCTGCCAGGGTGGAAGACGGCCGTCAATCAGCTTGCCGTCTGCTTTTGTTTCGTTTGCATATCCTTACAATCTAAGCCTCATCGACTCATTGATTGGCCATGCCAAGAGGGAGGGGGGGCGGGGGGGGGGGAGCTGGTAAAGAACATTTCTGATTGAGATATTCAGTAAGCCTATTGTGAACAGAGGAAGTAAGTAGCTCAATTTCAGCGAGGACATAAACCGTGCCGTTTGAATTAGTGTTTTGTGGAACTGTTCCCTTTTTTCAGGCGATAATGTTAAATAAATGCAAGGGAATCACTGTCCATGGCGCGTCAACAATAAATAGTCTTTCACACCAAATGTTCTGCCTGTGACAGTACTGATTACAGTCACGTTTTTTTACAAGAAGGAAATAGAAGGAAAGAAACACACGGAGGAATAAGGAGGTATAGAGTCGCTTGAGATAAAGAGGGTCGCTAGTCTAACAACCCTGAGGGCATTGACTCAAGAGTCGACAAAGACGTGGGTGCATGCCAAGCTTGTTCATGAACTGTGGTAGGCCAATATACTCGTAAATTAACAGAGGCAGGGCAACGAACAAAGCAAACGACACAAGATTTCCTGGGGATTTTCCATCCAAATATGCAAAGTGGCTTGGAATACCATCTTTGGCGGGAAAGAGAAAGGTTCATGAACCTAAGAAGATAAGGTTCGTGAACTCAGGTACAAAGGAGAGAGATATAACCAAGTGGCGTCAGGGGTATATACACTACCAGCGAGTAGCCAGGGAGACACTTGCACTGAGATCTCCGCCAACGAAGGATGCTGTGGGCATTCTGATCATGTCGATACGATGGAGCTAAGTCCATACTTCTGTTTTGTGGCTTGCCAGATAATGCACGAAATATTGCTTCATGTTATGTGACATGGCAGTTTCTGTCATGGTGTGCCGGGTTGGCTATATAGGTTGGCTATAGTTAGATGGTATCTAGACTGCAATCAGCAGTATGGCTAGATGGTAGTCGGTATTTGGCATTAGAGTAGATGGTTAGATTGTAGTTGTTATTTGGCTTATTATTTGTAGAGCAATGAAGGATACTCTAGGCGTCATTTGCTAGTTTATCGTTGAGTGGATTCTGCTGTCAGTTGCTGAGTCTTTATAGTGTGAGGACGTTCTGTTTATAACATAATATAACATCTGTCGGTTGTTTAACATGAGGTAGACGACTTTGTAATGCTGTTTCTTAATAAACATGATTGTTAGTTGTTATTCTTTTATTCAATCGTTAGTTTGTTGAGTATAGGAGTGGTACTATTATTGTTAGTCTCTGTAGTCTTTATACCACCACCACTTTACTATATATCTACTCTCTCCTTCATAAGACCTCCACTGACTATTACCTGATCGTTTGGGGTGTAGACTCATTACTACACTCTCCACACAGGAGAACCTATTGTCCTCTTATACATCCTTTAACTATTATTTCTTCTCGTCTGTCTCTCTCTACTTTCATATCTTCTCTTCTTCTTCTATCCCCTCTTTAAAATGTACACACCACCCACACTGTGACATTTTTGGCGCTGCGAACAGGATTCCTTTTGAATGTGTATACCTCTCAGTCTATGGTAGATGGTGCTATCCATAGTGTGGTATATGATTCTTAGTGGCCGTTCAGTGTTTTGGTCAGTTGGTAAGGTTTGAATTCCATAAGTTAGTTGTTCTATCATTCACGTTCTTAAACAGAGTTGTTTAGTGGATGTTTATTTCCAGTTGTTGGTAGAGAAGTAGCCAGTAGATCTCTTTGAGGTGTGAAGTTTGGATTTATAATTAGGAAGCCAACTCGGTGCGAAAAATTTAGTTGAACCTCCTAAGCAAGATGGACGAGAGCACTCGTGTGAGCAGTAACATGCACCATGAAGGCAGTTCCCTGACCTCGGCGGTGGAAGGATCCTGTTTGACAAACAGACCAGGGTGTACGCACATCATCATGTTGCCAGAGCGCGTAAGCATTACGCACTTTGAGGGGACATCAGATCCCACGGTCACAGATGAGTTCGTTCGTCGAGTCAAGTCCGTGTTCAGAAATGAACGGGTGACTCCGGCAGATCAGATTGACATGGTGCTTGATCATGTCACATCGAGCGTCAGGCAAGAGCTAAAGTTGCATCAAGCAGAGAATGCAAACGAAATGCTAGATGTCATACAAGAAGTGTATGGGGAGCATCGAAGTGTTGTAGAGCTAGCGTCTGCATTTTTCGCCCTACGGCACGGTAAGAATGAGAGTCTCCGTAGTTTTTCTCATCGTATTCATGAAGCGTTTCAAGCGATTATCAGTGCGCAAAAGAAAGTGAAAATGTCCCCATGGGATACGTCGATCTTGAGAGATCAATTCGTCGTACAACTAAGAGACACGATTTGCAGAAAGTTAGCGCTAGAGAGAATTCACCAAGACCCCAGTGCGACTTTTCTGTCCATCAGAAATTTTGCTATTCGATGGTTGGGTGATGATTTCTTTTCTAATAATGTGGTTTTGACTAACGAGTCAGTGACGCAGGTGAATGTTGTGAGTTCTACAGTGTCGTCAAGAGAGAAGCATGAAGTGTCGGTTTTGAGGGAGAAAGTGAAGCAATTGAAACAACGAGTAGCTGCTTTGTTACAGCCCCCTGTACAGCGCAAACGATGTTTCCTTTGCCAGTCATCATCACATCTAATGAGTGCCTGTCGACAGAGAACAACTGTCGGCGATGTTCGGCGCACTATACAGGCGCAGAGACGAGAAGCGTCTAACTACAGCAAGAACAACGAAACTTGGCAAGTGTGGCGTAAGAGGCCACAGGGCTCATGCCCAGTTGTACTATCTGCAGGGTTCAACAACCCCGCCAGTGCGAATTTGGTTGAGAAACCCGATTATAGACAGATTCGCGGAGAAGGTGAAATGAGGTCAAAAAGGAGGAGGCGTGGCAGGAGAAGAAGACAGTGTGTGTCTTCCAGTCAAGGTTCTCCTGCTCAAAAACAGAGCAGTGACAATTCGACAGCTATAAATCAGCTTTCCGCTGGTGTATCTAGCACTGAACAGTTGCCGAGCAGAACTCAGCACAATGAAAATTCTGCCAGTTTGAACCAGTCCTGCGCCGCGTTACCTAGTGAAGTGCAGTTGACTACAGAGACTGTTGAAAGTTATTCTAGATTCAAAATAGGCGAGAAAGTACAGTTGAAACTCGAACCAGAAGAGGGAGACATGAATGACTATTGGTCTGATGATGTGTATGTTGTCCTGCGCCCTCCAAATGCTACAAGACCACAATACGTATTGACCAGCAGGGAACATAAGAAATTGCGCCTCATAGCCAGAGAGGAAGAGTTGAGGACATGTCTTGTGAATTGTTGACCCAGTTAATAGTGGACACAAAGAAATCCGCTGGTCACATGGTGCAGTGTAACATTTGGTGTGAATTTAATGTGGTAGTGTTCAGAGTTTGTTACAGGTGACGTGAAGATCCTGCAGCCACAGGTCCAGTCCAACAGAAGACGGCTGATTTTATGTTGTGTGGTGAAACCATTGTTTCTGTTGATGAGTTTTGTACTCAGAGCTGTATTTGTTACGCGTGTTGTTGTCTGGATGTTTTGGTTCGTCAGAACAGGCGACAAGCACAGAGGAAGTGATGACTAGCGTCCCGCTACGGAATGTCCAGTGGGCAAAGACGATTTGGACAGGTGTTCTGTCTTTTGTCGCGAAACATGTGTTGCCGTTTTTTATGAGTTTGTAGAAATGTGTTTGTGACATTTGTTGTTATGATGGTGTTGTATTTGTGCAGTTTGTTACATTTACTGTAACAGGTGGTGACTTGGATCCTACAGTTGCACATCAAGTACACAGGAGAATTTGATTACGTATTTTCTGAAGGAAAATCTATTGTTTTTGTTGAATTCATAATTTAGACATTTGTTAATGATGTAATTATGTGATGCTCTTTGCTGATGGTCTTACTAAAAGGCGAGCAGAGAGATTATAGACATAGGAAGGTGTCTATTGATAAGAGGCGTGGGAAATCAATTCCTGGACGGAGGGTCAGGTTCTTCAGGAATCAGAGTGGCACTGATTCTTCGTTAGGGGGCCGGAATGTGACAGTACTGATTACAGTCACGTTTTTTTACAAGAAGGAAATAGAAGGAAAGAAACACACGGAGGAATAAGGAGGTATAGAGTCGCTTGAGATAAAGAGGGTCGCTAGTCTAACAACCCTGAGGGCATTGACTCAAGAGTCGACAAAGACGTGGGTGCATGCCAAGCTTGTTCATGAACTGTGGTAGGCCAATATACTCGTAAATTAACAGAGGCAGGGCAACGAACAAAGCAAACGACACAAGATTTCCTGGGGATTTTCCATCCAAATATGCAAAGTGGCTTGGAATACCATCTTTGGCGGGAAAGAGAAAGGTTCATGAACCTAAGAAGATAAGGTTCGTGAACTCAGGTACAAAGGAGAGAGATATAACCAAGTGGCGTCAGGGGTATATACACTACCAGCGAGTAGCCAGGGAGACACTTGCACTGAGATCTCCGCCAACGAAGGATGCTGTGGGCATTCTGATCATGTCGATACGATGGAGCTAAGTCCATACTTCTGTTTTGTGGCTTGCCAGATAATGCACGAAATATTGCTTCATGTTATGTGACATGGCAGTTTCTGTCATGGTGTGCCGGGTTGGCTATATAGGTTGGCTATAGTTAGATGGTATCTAGACTGCAATCAGCAGTATGGCTAGATGGTAGTCGGTATTTGGCATTAGAGTAGATGGTTAGATTGTAGTTGTTATTTGGCTTATTATTTGTAGAGCAATGAAGGATACTCTAGGCGTCATTTGCTAGTTTATCGTTGAGTGGATTCTGCTGTCAGTTGCTGAGTCTTATAGTGTGAGGACGTTCTGTTTATAACATAATATAACATCTGTCGGTTGTTTAACATGAGATAGACGACTTTGTAATGCTGTTTCTTAATAAACATGATTGTTAGTTGTTATTCTTTTATTCAATCGTTAGTTTGTTGAGTATAGGAGTGGTACTATTATTGTTAGTCTCTGTAGTCTTTATACCACCACCACTTTACTATATATCTACTCTCTCCTTCATAAGACCTCCACTGACTATTACCTGATCGTTTGGGGTGTAGACTCATTACTACACTCTCCACACAGGAGAACCTATTGTCCTCTTATACATCCTTTAACTATTATTTCTTCTCGTCTGTCTCTCTCTACTTTCATATCTTCTCTTCTTCTTCTATCCCCTCTTTAAAATGTACACACCACCCACACTGTGACATGCCTGTAGAACTTTGAGCCTGTCTGCAATAGTAGGCAGTGCAAGTATATATCGCATTGTCGCTTTTGAAAAACTGGTGAACAGACAAATAGCTCCGGAACAAACCAGAAATATGTGCAAACCGCCAATGCACATTTTAGTTGCCAGAGGCGCCAAAAGCTAACAGTTGCCACCAGAAATGCAGTCCGTCGTTGATGAAAGTAGTCAGGCATGACAAGTTGGTCATACATACGCATAATTACTACATATTTCACCAGCTCACACGTAAAGAGCCATACTGAATACCAAGACATAACCGCTGCACAAATGAAAGCATTCCATAAGGAAAACACAGTTCCCAGGGCTGCACCAAGCATTGTACTCAGTAGCTCAGGCAGCCACAGCGAAACCGTAGATTACAGTCCACATGTTGAAACTGCACCAGCAAAGCGTTGTCTGGGGCAAAATACAACCACGAAGCGGAAGCGTAACATTCTGCCATGCCATTTTAGGCTGGAAGTCCTTTGAACATGTCGCGTTATCACATGACCTGCCAGATAGTGTAGATATATATGTATATCATTTACATATATCTGCCTTCTATGTTCTGAGTAAATTCTTCTTCTTCTTCTTCTTCTTCTTCTTCTTCTTCTTCTTCTTCTTCTTCTTCTTCTTCTTCTTCTTCTTCTTCTTCTTCTTCTTCTTCTTCTTCTTCTTCTTCTTCTTCATTTTCTTCTTCTGCTTTCGTATTTAAAATGGTGGTTGTCACATTGTTATGTGGTTTACGGCTATGCTGCGACATCTGATCTTTTCGGTAAACCCTTAAATAGTCGCCTTTTACGACGTTATGGTGACTGTGATAAGGTGAGGTTGACTAGCTCTAACTCTGGTTCCGATTGATATCTTGTCATCGTATTCCGCCTCCAACAAATCTTTGATAGAAAAAAGAGAGATGTGGGATCTTAGGGACAGTTTACCCCTTATTATTTTCTAGGGACTCTCAATGAGGTTTAAGCCTTGTTTAAATGTGCAGTAATATTATTAGTAATAATAAAAATAGTAATGTGTGCTAAAAAGCAAATAAATATTTTCGTATTTGAAATAATAGGTCATGTATGAACAAAGATTTTAAATAGATAACGTCTGTCACGTGCCTGATTTAAGGATTTCTCCGTAAGAACCAACAGCACTCAGAAATAATTATGTTGAGTCGTTTGGCTCGTATTGGTCTAAGGGATGCCCCGTGGCCAATATACGCTCAACTTATTTCTGGAGTAGGGCAACTCAAGTTTTGGCACTACAAAATATATATGTATATGAATACAATATTCCTAGGCACACTTGGCTGGACACCCCCACCACTATAAAAAGAAAGCCCCCAGGTTATGATAGTTTATTATCATAACCATGTTAACACATATAATATTTACGATTCATACACACAATAATGCTAAACACTTAGAACAGTGAAATAGAGACACCTAAGTCATCCATGAAAATGAATGCATGTAATCAATACAACATATACATAAAATAGTGAAGTGGACACCAGATTTCAGTGGATGAATCCCAGAATACAGTGTCTGCACTCAACGATTATTGAAACAGCCAGAAAGTCCTGGAGGTAACACACTGTCATCATGGGAATCCATTTGAGCTGTGGTGAATAAAGCATGATATAGAAACAAAACTGGCACTTATCAGAGTTCTATGGTTGATGTTCCCCTCAGCTCCTGGTGATTTGCCTGCATTTGACTCTGGTAGTTCTGCTTCCAGTGGATTTAGTCATAGAGGAGTACCTCACCATAGAGGACACCGAACGGTATAGGAACTCAACAAGTCTCTCCCACAAGTCAGGTCACAACTCTGTCTCTGAGCTCCACCAAGCCCCTGAAGACTGGTACACTCGATTATGGATAATCTCTGCAAATGTTCACCTGCTCTGGAGCTCACTCACACTCTCTGGCCATGTTAAAATGATGGTTGTATATGGCACAACCTGATGATGCCAGGTACATTCACTGGTGTTAGCTGGTGGATAGTTGGTTGGTGGATGTTGGTAGGACTGTGATTATTCTGCCAGCTCTTTACAGAGGTTTCATCCTGTCAGGAAAGAACTCAGAATTAGTAATCACCAAGAGGGTATCATCTTGACAGGAAAGACTCAGAATAAGCATCAGTTACCATCCCACATCAGCCTACTCCACCTCTGCCCCTCTGTTTCATTCCTCAGAGTGTACCCTCAAGACCAAGAGACAATGTCTCCTATTATTTATCTGTCTGTTTAGTGCAAGAGATGGAAAGTCAGATATATATAGTGGAGATAGATAGACACTATCACACGTATCTCAATTTCTCTCCCTCCTCCCATCTGCACACAGACACCAATGTTTACCGTCAGTACCCATATCCCCTACGACTCCCAGGCCATTCCCACACATCGATTGATCTGTGTAAAACACACTCAACGCAACGTTCTGGCTGCCAAGTACTGACCTAAATTCTCCGACCCAATTCGTATGCACAAACTTCTGTTGTTAGTTTAAATGGTACACACTTGTAGGGTCATTATCTTTACCAATATGTGTGGGTTATTTAGGGCATAGACTATTTAGTCTGTACAGAAGAAGGTCTAAGTTCGAATCCGCTTCTCTAGAGATCAAGAACGGTCGAACTATGTGTGATCCCATAGCCGATATCGGCCTATCTACAGCAGGGACCCTTTTAACAAGACATATTCAAGGTACTCGTAAACTATAATTAACTTACCCAAGCATAGGAAAAGTCCTAGACACTACAGGCCGCCTTCTTAAAGTGAAATTTACTGAGGCGTCGATGAATACATCTGGGTTCTAGGAATGCCGGCAGAAGAATGCCCGCACAAAATCAAGCTTCGCGTCGGTAAGAAGAAGTTCCTTGTATACATGAGCAAGGAGTAAACCGGTTTCCAGGAATATTCAAATAACCCCAGCAATAATTATCCTACAGTTGCAAATTTGAAAATGTCTATAAGTCAAAGCAACTAGAAGGTGTAGACATTATAATTTTATCCGATAAAGGTATATATCGATATAAGGGACTATATACCTTTCCGGACAAGTCCAAGTTTGAAAGTTTTGTCGAGCACGGGTAATACAGGTCCCGACTCTTTTAATATTATGTGTATTGGCGTGTCATTCCTTGACAACGTCTATAGATGATTAGGGGGAAACCACTTGGCCTGTTCACAGATTTTCTCGGTTTCTTTGCTCAAGGTGTTTGAGTTTCTGGTGCCTATGGTTAAAACACAAAG
This sequence comes from Candidula unifasciata, assembly GCA_905116865.2. NCBI lineage: Eukaryota > Metazoa > Mollusca > Gastropoda > Stylommatophora > Geomitridae > Candidula > Candidula unifasciata. Next base: position 119,976 of record CAJHNH020001933.1, on the reverse strand, counting down.
TGTTTATCAACCCCCACCAAAAAACCAACATAAACCAAGCCCCGAAACATACACATGAGCATCACTTGTATTGATGTCGCCCCCCCCCCTCCGAAACATACACATGAGCATCACTTGTATTGATGTCTCCCCCCCCCCCCCGCCCCGCCCGAAACATACATATGAGCATCACTTGTATTGATGTCGCCCCCCCCCCCTCCCCCCCGAAACATACACATGAGCATCACCTGTACTGATACCCCCCCCCCCCCCCCCCCCCCCCCCGCCCCCGAAACATACACATGAGCATCACTTGTATTGAATCCCCCCCCCCCCCTCCCGCCCGAAACATACACATAAGCATCACTTGTATTGATACCCCCTCCCCCGCCAGAAACATACATATGAGCATCACTTGTATTGATACCCTCCCCCACCCAAAACATACACATGAGCATCACTTGTTTCGATGTCCCCCGAAACATACTTATGAGTATCACTTATATTGATGCACCCCCTTCCTCCAAAACATACGCATGAGCATCACTGGTATTGATGTCCTCCTGAAACATACACATGAGCATCACTTGTATTGATGCCCCCCCCCCCCCCGAAACATACACACGAGCAACCACTTGTATTGATGCCCCCCCCCCCCCCGAAACATACACATGAGCACCACTTGTATTGATGCCCCCCCTCCCCCCCCGAAACATACACATGAGCATCACTTGTATTGATGCCCCCCCCCCCGAAACATACACATGAGCATCACTTGTATTGATGCCCCCCCCCCCCCCCGAAACATACACATAAGCATCACTTGTATTGATACCCCCCCCTCCCCCGCCAGAAACATACATATGAGCATCACTTGTATTGATACCCTCCCCCACCCAAAACATACACATGAGCATCACTTGTTTCGATGTCCCCCCGAAACATACTTATGAGTATCACTTATATTGATGCACCCCCCCCTCCAAAACAAACATACGCATGAGCATCACTGGTATTGATGTCCTCCTGAAACATACACATGAGCATCACTTGTATTGATGCCCCCCCCCCCCCCCGAAACATACACACGAGCACCACTTGTATTGATGCCCCCCCCCCCGAAACATACACATGAGCATCACTTGTATTGATGTCCCCCCGAAACATACACATGAGCATCACTTGTATTGATGTCCCCCTGAAACATACACATGAGCATCACTTGTATTGATGTCCCCCCTCCCCCCGAAACATACACATGAGCATCACTTGTAATGATGTCTCCCCCCCCCCCCGAAACATAAACATGAGCATTACTTGTATTGATGCCCCCCCCCCCCCGAAACATACACATGAGCATCACTTGTATTGATGTCTCCCCCCCGCCCCGCCCGAAACATACACATGAGCATCACTTGTATTGATGTCTCCCCCCCCCCGCCCCGCCCGAAACATACACATGAGCATTACTTGTATTGATGTCTCCCTGAAACATACACATGAGCATCACTTGTATTGATGTCTACCCCCCCCCCCCCCCCCCCCGCCCGCCCGAAACATACACATGAGCATCACTTGTATTGATTCCTCCCCCCCCCCCCCGAAACATAAACATGAGCATTACTTGTATTGATGTCCCCCCCCCCCCCCCGAAACATAAACATGAGCATTACTTGTATTGATGTCCCCCTGAAACATACACATGAGCATTACTTGTATTGATGTCCCCCCGAAACATACACATGAGCATCACTTGTATTGATGTCCCCCCGAAACATACACATGAGCATCACTTGTATTGATGTCCCCCTGAAACATAAACATGAGCATTACTTGTATTGATGTCCCCCTGAAACATACACATGAGCATTACTTGTATTGATGTTCCCCCTGAAACATACACATGAGCATCACTTGTATTGATGTCCCCCCTCGAAACATACACATGAGCATCACTTGTATTGATGTCCCCCCTCGAAACATACACATGAGCATCACTTGTATTGATGTCCCCCCGAAACATACACATGAGCATCACTTGTATTGATGTCCCCCTGAAAAATACACATGAGCATCACTTGTATTGATGTCCCCCTGAAACATACACATGAGCATCACTTGTATTGATGTTCCCCCTGAAAAATACACATGAGCATCACTTGTATTGATCCCCCCCCCCCCCCGAAACATACACATGAGCATCACTTGTATTGATGTCCCCCCGAAACATACACATGAGCATCACTTGTATTGATGTCCCCCTGAAAAATACACATGAGCATCACTTGTATTGATGTCCCCCTGAAACATACACATGAGAATCACTTGTATTGATGTCCCCCTGAAAAATACACATGAGCATCACTTGTATTGATCCCCCCCCCCCCCCGAAACATACACATGAGCGTCACTTGTATTGATCCCCCCCCCCCCCCCCCGAAAAATACACATGAGCATCACTTGTATTGATGTCCCCCTGAAACATACACATGAGCATTACTTGTATTGATGTTCCCCCTGAAAAATACACATGAGCATCACTTGTATTGACCCCCCCCCCCGAAACATACACATGAGCGTCACTTGTATTGATCCCCCCCCCCCCCCGAAACATACACATGAGCATCACTTTGTATTGATGTCCCCCCGAAACATACACATAAGCATCACTTGTATTGATGTCCCCCTGAAAAATACACATGAGCATCACTTGTATTGATGTCCCCCTGAAACATACACATGAGCATCACTTGTATTGATGTCCCCCCCCCCCCTGAAACATACACATGAGCACCACTTGTATTGATGTCCCCCCCCCCCCCGAAACATACACATGAGCGTCACTTGTATTGATCCCCCCCCCCCCGAAACATACACATGAGCATCACTTGTATTGATGTTCCCCCAGAAACATACACATGAGCATCACTTGTATTGATGTCCCCCCCCCCCCCCCCCGAAACATACACATGAGCGTCACTTGTATTGATGCACCCCCCTCCCCCCCCCCCCCCCCAGAAACATACACATAAGCACCACTTGTATTGATGTCCCTCTATGACACCGTTATAGACCATTTAGCAAACTACTTGGTCTTTTTTGATTATTTTTTTTAAACTGAATTTTGACTTGTAACTTCTGTGTACTGACTTTCAAAATCCTTTTCTGGGCTTGAAACTTCCATTTTGAGGCAGAAGTAGAGTCATCCTGTGATGACCCCTGTAGAACCACTTTCGAGGGGCGGGATGGGGTTGGGCGATGGGAGAACTGTGTTGTAAAGCTTCCCATTCTTTCTCAAGGTTCAGCAATCACCTCGGTGTGCAAGAGCTTTTCCTAGTCTAATTTCTGTGATATCCGTGAAATATTAACCATACTTGTGGGCCAATAGGTGAGTAGACCATATATATGTAATCAAACATATATCATTTCTGGCGACACTAAAAACATTTTGGAAACCAACCAAGTGTATAAAGTGAATAATGAAAGTGTCAGGCAAATTGTGGGAACGACACCTTGTACTAGATTCACCGAGAACCAGCAGATAAAGTGGTTTGACCGTCTCGTTAGAATGCAGCAAGATCAAATACCATCACAAGCACATCTCAGAAGATCAACTACAAGAGCAAGAGGACGGCCGCTGAAACATGAATCGACAACATTAAAGACACTCTACGCCTTCACGGCAGGACAATAGCCAGTGGCAGCCAACGTGCATTGGATCGCAAATTATTCCTCCCCACGACGCTTAACGATAGAAGTGGTTTATGATGATGATGAAACAAGCTTTTGCTAGTAAGAAATTTGAGAACCACCGAACAAACTGGCAACTGACAATACCGACCTCTTGGGTGTCTGCCAGAATTCTTCCATTGACGCGGCAAAACTCATTACGTACAGGTGTTGGTCTCATGTATATTTTCTCATTACCAAGTGCAGTTGTTAGTGTTGTATAGTTGACACAATTTATACACTTGTTGACATCATAAACTCATTTCTGCCGCGTTTACAATTTATGGCCGCTTGTGTTCAGGTTTTGATAGGGTCGCTAACGTCATAAATCGATGTTCCTACACTACGACGAGCATTCACATATTGATTGCAGCGATTGAAGCTCTGTAAGGATTTTTTTTTAAAGCATTTCCGATACGCAGAAAAAAAAAAAAAGCACATAAAGAGATTTTGTATAAGGGAAAGTATGTCATTACTATGGAAACATAATTTTACATTATCTACTTTTGTATTCGCCCTTAAAAGGATGGTTGTCACGTTGTCTTGTGGTTTAGCTACTAGACTGATATCTGCACCTTTCGGCCAAAAACATCCGATTTTGGCAAACCCATAATTGTTTGCCCTTTATGTCAAATGTGATATGGGACCGTGGGTCAACCACCCCCCCCCCCCTTTTTTTTTTCTAGTGGGTGCCGGAGCACACACGGAGATTCTTTGACTAATGGAGCAGGCACAGCCAGTGACAAAAGTGTAGAGGTTCGCCATCTAATCTAGCCGTCATTGGCCGTCGTTTTGAGAAACTAGCCAGCGCGTGTGTTTGGGTTTATACTGAAATATATTGACGTTCGCCTTTGTCATTAGCCGAACCGAATGTGACCACTGTGCCAATAGTCGTAGCTGATATAGTTATGTTCCCCGCGATCCCTTGACAGTAGATGGAGTGTCTAGCTTTATGAGACAAGGAAGGACAGCTCGGAGAATCCCGTGGATACTTTGCGCATATTAAAAATAATTAGGTGTTTGAAAATCGAACATAGTATACCTCTGCTGGGCCTTTTTTAAAATAGTTAGAAAACGTACCCATAAAATAAAACTACAAATGTAGTTCTTTTGTAAACATATTTGGATCGTGCATTGTGTTGTTATTCTCATTGTGTGATTTCTGAAAGAAAACTGGAGCAGTGAAAGTAATCCTTGACTAAAATCAAACATATCAACAGTCAGTATTACCAGGCAACATAATATAACCTGGCACACAAGACTTTATATTGTGTAATGAATAGACGTCTGTCCTGAGAGTTTTTCTTCGAAAGTTCTTAGAATAGCGTGGATTGAGAAGAAGCAATACAGAGAACCTCATGGAAGTTGTAAACATCACATAGAGTAACTTCAGTCAGAAGATATATAACTCAAAATTAATCATGTCGCCAGTATACGATATGAACGGAAATGATTTTAGAAAATCCATATTGGAGACTAAACTAACTAACTTTATTTTTAAAGGCTTAGGAATTGGGCACGCAGGCCTGTTTTACCTGCTGCCCGTTTAGCCTCACTCCTTACACACATTTTTACTTGCTAAAGCCAGTTAGCATAAGAATAATATGGTAGAATGTGCTAACAATACGGTAGAATGGGTTGTAGGTGAGAATCGAGTACGTTAATCACCTGATCAGAATATCACTTTCCATCCTTCCCATTATGGGTGATATGAATGAAACCGGATGGAGTGATGTTCATACCTGTGCAGCTATGGGATACACCAAGTCGATAGAAAAGTTTGTGGAGAACGACAGGAGCCTGTTGGAGCAGGAGACGGCTGATCATCTTCGGCAGACGCCACTCCTAGTGGCCGTCAGCAGAGGCCAAAAGGAGGCGGTCAGCTGCCTCATTCACCTGGGTGCCAAAGTAGGTATCATCATGGCATTGTGTTCGCTTCTTGTAATTATCATCATCAGCATCATCTTTGTATTTCTTCCTCTTCTCTTCTTTTTCTTGCCTATCCTCCTACTTTCCTTCTCTTTTTCTTCATCTTCTTCTTCCATGACTTTGTTTTCGTATTGTTGCCGTTTTTTTTCTTCTATCTTATCTTTCTTTCTCCCTTCTTCTTATTCTTCGTATTTGTCCACCCCGGGACTTTAGTCTTGTTCCATAACCTGGGTGTATTGCGTGCACATCTGTTTCACAGATCTAGCTTACGTGTATGCAGATCCTTGGTTCCTTGCCTTTCAAGACATATGTACTCCGACTTCAAAGGATACCCCCAGTTAGTCGACTTCACGACCGACTCTATTTATATAAATAGTTCAAGATGGGCGTGGTCGACTCCTACCACAAGCTTGCTGGTGAGCCAGTGGTTCTATTTTTGTTTTCCACAAAATGGATCCCCGGAACCCATACGGTTATCCTCTACTATTAATGTGCCCAATTTGAAGACCGCAGCAGTCAAATTTTAAGACTGTTGTGTCTCCATAGAGCTTCTCCTCTGCTGAGGCAACAACATGTCTCATTATTCATCAGAGACTCGTAGAAGAAGTGATAGATGACACCAGATTGTTTTCGACAGCTTTGTATCTTTTCCATGGGGACATCTCTGCACTATCATCAGTCAGCAAGTCCTTTACAGAACGTCGCTCTCCCTACGGCATGCATGAAAGTATCCCCTTCTCTAGCCAGCTCTCCAGTCCCTGTTATTTAAATGACAATGCATCTTCAATGTCTTGTATCCATCTTCGCGGTGGTCGACCCCTGCCTCGTCTTCCACAAACCGCACCTTCCATCACCGTCTTTTCCAAGCCGCCATGACGCTTGATGTGGCCAAAATACTTCAACATTCGGGACAGGCCGCTGTTTATGAGCCAGTTCTCCTTGATGTTTAACTCGTGTAGAATGTCGATGTTTTTTTTTTTTCTTCTGAACTATAGCTTTATTTATTACGAGATATCACTTTTGGTTGGAATAAAAGGAAACCTTGCTGCCCTTTGTCGCACCAGCCACTCAGCTCATTTGCTGCACCTTGTCGCACCAGCCACTCAGCTCATTGCTGGAACCTTATCGCACCAGCCACTCAGCTTATTGCTGGAACCTTGTCGCACCAGCCACTCAGCTCATTTGCTGCACCTTGTCGCACCAGCCACTCAGCTCATTGCTGCACCTTGTCGCACCAGCCACTCAGCTCATTGCTGGAACCTTATCGCACAAGCCACTCAGCTCATTGCTGGAACCTTATCGCACCAGCCACTCAGCTTATTGCTGGAACCTTGTCGCACCAGCCACTGAGCTCATTGCTGCACCTTGTCGCGCCAGCCACTCAGCTCAATGCTGGAACCTTGTCACACCAGCCACCCAGCTCATTTGCTGCAACCTTTGGACTCCCGTTCCAGAAATAAGGAAACTGCATCAGCAAACAGTGGCTAGAAACAAATAACTGTTTAAAGTGTCGGACGGCATTTCCGCCATATTGGATCGGAAGTTTCTCCACCTTAAAACTTCGTCAAATGATGTAATCTACAGAGATTATATGAAGAAGATGTAGAAGAAAAATAAGAAGAGGGGGAAGAGAAGAAGAAGAAGATGAAGAAAAGAAAATCTCTAGTTGTGGAAAAGCATAATATGTCATGTCGGTTGGTAAGGCATCTGATGGGGATGTGTTTCATGATCAGTACGCAATCATAGTGTCTGTTATTTCATTGCTATGTAAACCCGACTTTTTTTTCTGTGATCTTTCAATTATATATGCTTTACTAGGTGAATGTCACCAACTCGCACAATCATGGAGTCATTGAGATCTGTGCACTCAAAGAATTCATCTTTCTCCTTCGATACTTCATATCTCTAGACCTGCCAGATCTCCCAGTGTGGCGGCATTTGCTGCAGATGCTGGGGTCTGATGTTGACAAAGAGATAGCAGCCGCTGGGAAATGTCTGAAAGCATTGACTCAGGAATCCGACGAGTTAAAGTTGGTTGTTATTTTATTATTGTTTTCACATTTGTATAGATAGCTTAACAAATGCTGGCCATATATGCACAGTGTATTTATAAAATATTTTGTTATTTCGCGTAGAGGTGATTACGTAGAAGCACCACACCATCGCTCATCGAACAAGCTGATAGATTCCCAGTCTATTTTATCACTGACAGCATAATTAGGAATTTGAGAGGCTTCAGATCGTGAAATATGAGTAGTTTTCCCTTTGTGGGATGCAATTTGTTTGTTATTTGAAGCCCCAACCTGGCTCTTGCCAGAGGCCGCAATATAGCTTGGTCATAAATATGGTCTAATGGCTGAATGTGGTTTCTGGGACCTCTCCACGGGTGATCCTTATCCGCATGGTAGCACTTTGTGTCATCGGGTGTTTATCGCTTGTGTGATGTCCTAATTGGGTAAAATTTACTACTACTACAACCCACAGTTTCAAACAGTGTTTTAACGCTTTCACTACCATTATATTTGGTTTTTTTATAACAAATAAGTAAGGAAAGTAAGTAAAGATCCCTTTCAACGCCTTTAGGCGCATCAGGCATATGGGAAGAACGTCCCATATTTTTACAGACCAATCGGCACGGGGTGGGTAATGTGGTCAGCATTACGCCGGCCGTCTTTACTTTCCCAGGACAGCCCATCCTGGTACCCATTTTAGGCTGGGTCGACCTGCAACGCCCCATACCATGATAAAAATCCACGCAGCCAGCAGTGGGTTTCGATCGCGGTACTGTGGAGTCACGAGTCGGACTCGCAACCACTAAGCCACGGACGCCGCTTACTTTACTTACTTTAGATAACATGGCCGAGTTCGTATGCTTGCTTCGACCAATTACAATATATATCTATGTGTGTATATGTGTACATCATATGGTTTTTGACACACACTTACTGGAATGTATAGATTCAAGATTCCCATTGTTTTTTAAAAGCCTATTTTCATGATATTGCAGCCAGGCATGGATATCATTTTTAAACAATGGGGGAGTACCTGCCATAATCAAAGTAGCCAGAAACAGTGTGCAAGATCATGTCAAAATCCCAGCGCTGGAAACTCTTGTTAATCTCATTGATAGGTCAGAAATTCAGGTAAGCACCTGGTCACTGCAGTCTTAAATTGGTTCCTACCACTTCATTCTCCCGTTTTCTTGCGAATGTCTCTCCAGTGTGTGATAATGCATAAATAAACAAACTAATAATGAAATTAAAATGGCTCAAGAAAAAACCCACAAGTAGCAGAATGAATGTTTCAGCTAGAAAGCATCCACCAACAAGCATACTCAGATCAGGAACATATCATAGACTTTCAATCTAGGAAATTCAGGTGTGCGAGGTAAAAGTCGGGAATATAAAAGGTAAAGACGGGAGGTGTGAACCAGCATCATTGCACACGGTTATAAACCATTGTGCTCTGCCACCAGTACTGACTGCTGATAAGAAATTATCCGCTGTGTCGCCGTTCGCACGTAGCTCCGTAATTACAGCAAAGTTCCTACATTTAAGTCAACTCTGTAGCTACAGCAAAGTTCCTACATTTAAGTCAAGTCTGTAGCTACAGCAAAGTTCCTACATTTATGTTAACTCTGTAGCTACAGCAAAGTTCCTACATTTAAGTCAACTCTGTAGCTACAGCAAAGTTCCTACATTTATGTCAACTCTGTAGCTACAGCAAAGTTCCTACATTTATCCCAGAGTGTTAACTCTGGTACCCATTTCCTAGAGGCTGGGTGAACCCGGAATCGCCCGGTTTTGAACACCGGCCGTGGTCTGCAGCGAGTCGCAGCTGGATTTGAAAGCAAGTCTCCTATCGACTGCGCTAACGCGGCCCCGGTGCGAGGTAAGGAGCAGGCTGAAAGATTAGCTGCTGCCAATCCTCTGGTTGGTGAGCTACTTTATGATAAAGCGGACGTGGTGAAAGCTCGCTGGTATCAAATGTGCAGAGCAGTGGAACAGACAGAGAATGCATACAAGAAAGATTTGTATCACCGTTTGGGAAAACATAGGCGAACTTTTAATCAGGTCGGAACTGGTACTATTAGCATGTCGACTCTTCGTTGACAATTGAAGTAGCGACTGGAGCACGCTTGAGAATGTTCCGATGTTCCGAGTTCAGTTATGTCAGTTCTTGATTCATTTATTCATTAAGCAACCATACATGAGGATAGAGATAGATAGATAGGTAGAGAGAGAGAAGAGAGAGAGAGAGAGAGAGAGAGAGAGAGAGAGAGAGAGATAGAGATATATATATTATATATATATATATATATATATATAGAGAGAGAGAGAGAGAGAGAGAGAGAGAGAGAGAGAGGGGGGGGGGTACCTAAGGGTATATCATTAGTTTATAAGTGATGGAAATCCCATTAAACATTTCAGAAAGCACTTGTAACTTCGGGAGGCATTCCAGCATTTCTGGCTCTTCTGAAGTCCACAAACCTCCAGGTTGTACAGATTTCTACTCAGATTCTTAGAGAATTGTCAAGGGTGCCAGATTTCTGTGAAAATTTAGTTCAAAATCAAGCTATTTCTCATTTCCTGAAGGTAAGACAATGAATAATTAACATTTTGAAATAAAAGATGTGTCGACAATTGAGTGAATATTACAAATATACTAAACTGGCAACAAAATAAGGAAGGGAAAAAAAAAACCTGAAAAAAATTTAAGAATTAGACCAAGTGTCAAATTGCTTCTGCTATATCCAGGGGCCCATTTAAACTACAAAACACTCACACACACGCACACACACACAACACACACACACACGCGGAGAATCAATTAGGGAATGAGGCGAAATGAAAAGTATGACATCAGGTAAGCTGCACTCAATGGCAAATGACTGCTTGGTGGAATTGATTATATGTATATACTCCATGGACACAAAGCGAGAGAGAGAGAGAGAGAGAGAGAGAGAGAGCGAAAGAGAGAGAGAGAGAGAGAGAGAGCAGTAGAAGGAACCAAGTTTGAATTGCCTCTACTCTACCACAGGCCAAATCTGATAATGATTCTACACGTTAAAAGTGGTATCTTTACTTCAGGTTCTTCATTCCACCCGTGACTCAGACATCCTCGTGCCGGTCATCGAGAGCCTGGGGAATCTAGCACAATCTTCCCAGAAGCTCCAGGCTACAGTTGGCAGTTTTCCAGGACTAGTAGCCTGCCTGGTGTCACTGTTCGACACCAACGGCCACCCAGCCCTTATACTGGCCCTGACTCACGCTGTGTCTAAGATTGTGGTGAAGGACAAGGGCAACCAGAGCGCTTTTGTTAATGGAGGTGTGACGCGGCAAATCGTCAATGTTGTCATGATACATTTGAGGCATCGAGAAATTCAGGTAAATCTGGCCACCTGTCTTTTTTGTTGGATACAGTAGTTCTGTGGTTGATTTCTGAGTCGTAATTATGATGAAGGGCATAGGTAAGGTAAGTTGTACCTTACCAAACATCACACAAAGTGATAAACACCCGGTGACACAAAGTGTCACCATGCGGATGAGAATTACCAGTGGACAGGTCCCGGAAACCTCGTTTAGCCGTCAGGCTATATTTAGGACCCCCGGCAAAAACCAGGGTGGGACTTCAAAATAGCAAAAAATGGCATCCCACAGCGGGACTAGATTAGCGTAACTACGAGGAAGGGCTTTTGAAATTTGTTGAAGACCTGACAACATTCCCTTCACTTATTATGGCTGAGTCTGTCACATAGTATCCTACATGCAAATGATGGGGCAGTTGACGAGCTGTGATAATGAATGACTGCCGTAGTAGTAGTAGTAGTAGTAGTAGTAGTAGTAGTAGTAGTAGTAGTAGTAGTAGTAGTAGTAGTAGTAGTAGTAGTAGTAGTAGTAGTAGTAGTAGTAGTAGTAGTAGTAGTAGTAGTAGTAGTAGTAGTAGTAGTAGTAGTAGTTTTTACCCCATCAGGACATCACACAATCGATAAACATCCGATGTCACAAATGCCATCATGTGGATAAGGATCACTCGTGGAGAGGTCACAGAAACCGCGTTCAGCCATTAGACCATTTTTATGGTCGGGCTATATTAGATGCTGGAGAACGGCGCCAACCGCCTTCTGATGCAGATGCTGAAGAGAAGTAGGTAAGGGAAATAGGAAGTATTTTTACAGCATTATAGCTGTAGTAAGTTTTTAGTTAATGAACTAATTATCAACACAGAAGTCCGCAATCAATCAATGATTTGTAGTCTGCTATGCCAGACAATTTTTTTTAATGAGTGTGTATCTCAATTCTTACAACACTACTAATCATGAACTGGGTTCACAACTCAGAAGGTAATTTCTAAGGCTAAGAGAACGGCCAGAATTAAAACCTGCATATCAGTACAATGGCATCGGTATTCAGAATGCAAATCCTGTATTCAACTTGATGATCCGTGTCACTATGATAAAGCCATGGTCCTGCTGACCTTGCCAGTATGAACTCTGACCCTGGCACATCGTTACCTTTGAATCCCGCCCATGCGTGAACTGCTTTAAGAAGGTTAATTATATGTTCGTGTTGCGTGTTTAACCATAACATTGACCCTCCACCAGCGTCTACTCAGGCAAGCCTTTCTTTAGCTTTCTGTTGCCCCATCCCCATGTTATAAATCTTTGCAGTTGTATTCTACACGTCCCCACTGTGTTCGGGGTGCCCATTGTGTGTGGAAAAAAAGGAGGGGGGAGGGGGGTGGGAACAAGAATAGACCCATTGTATTGTCTCCCCAACAAGCGTGTCGCAACAGTTGACTTTGTGGGAACTTCTTTCAAAGACAAGTGTGTCTGCCTGAGCGGCAAGAATTAACTAGCTGCACATATATAAGCTAGTAAAACAAATCAAATCTAGCATGAAGGCAACGTCCAGCTCTCCTTTAAATAACGGTCCCAAATGATCTACGCAGAAAGTTAATTAACCCTAAAAGAGCCTCATTACGTCCTGCCCTACAAACATTTAAAAGCTGTAGCTCTGGAACGAAAAGTATGAGGAAAATGGGGGAATTCTACTACTAACCGATATATATATTTTTTTTTTTTGGCGTTCACCGGCTGTGAATTCCGGCGGAAGGTCACGGTTAATCGTCCGCTTGGACTTTTGGCTTTCACCCGGACCTGATTTTTGCGTGAACAACCGTTTTAATGTTCCCTGCCTCATGGGCAGCTGTACTCCGACTTCGAAGGAAGACGTCAGGCCTATTTCTAGGTTGACTGTGGCCATTGTTTTGTGTGGGTCAAGACGTTGCCTGATTTGTGTGGAGTCCACTTTGTCTCCTTCTCCACAGGTATTGCCCCCGGAGTACCCCTTTGGGGCAGCCCCCTGTGGAACAGTTAGCCCTCAAGGGAAGGCAGGGCCAGATCATGGGCATTCCCCGCCATCCAAGGAGGCTTCCATGTATGCAGAGCCGGCACATGGCGCTCTGGTTCTGGGCTCATCAAGGAATCGTCACGTCCTGCACATGCCTGCTTAACCTCACAACCGTATCAGGCTTCCCGCTTGACAAGAGCTGCGCCCTCTGGAAGTCAGCGGGGAGCAGCCTGTGGATTTTTGACTTTTGTGACCACACGAATAGGCACATTCTTTTTTCTTCGCACGTTAGATTTCTTTGACGAGCCGTTAGCCCGACAGAATTTTACATCCTGCGTCAGGCATAGCGTAATCAGTTTGTTCCCAACACTTGGGCGAGTGGGGTCTTTGGGTGTGGACATTTGGTCTTTTTCCGTTCAGTACAAATTGTGGAGGTCAGATTTTGAGCTCACTTGTGTGCGTAGGATCTAGTTTTGTCGGACATGTAGGCTTAGCCTGCCAATGGGCTGTTGCTGTTGTGGTGTACCTCAGCGCGGTGACGACGACACTACGGGTTACACGAGGATGTACATGGCTGGCCAGCCTATGTATGGTTGCTGTTTTGGTGTACCTCAGCGCGGTGACGATGACACTAAGGGTTAACCGAGGATGTACATGGATGGCCATCCTCTGGATGGTTGCTGTTGTGGTGTACCTTGGCGCGGTGACGACGACACTGAGGGTTAACCTAGGATGTACATGGATGGCCAGCCTAGAGATGGTTGCTGTTGTGGTGTACCTCAGCGCGGTGACGACGACACTGAGGGTTAACAGAGGATGTACAGGAAACAATGTTCTCTTCCCTCCGCATTCTTTTAACCAAGGGTTGTGATTTTTAGCTGTACGTTTGGCAAGCATACTCATGTTCCTAATGAGTTTTGATAACCTTTTTCACCCAAGCGTTTGGGGGCGGGCTAATGAGAGCCACAAGGACACATCACCTCTGGGGGCCGTCAAACTCCGAAATCCCCTGACAGCTCTGTTAATGCTCGTTTGAGACATTATCCGTGGCGCACGACGAGGACGTGCTGCAGGGGTCTTGCGTGAGGTTCCGTAAAACCAGAACAGTGAAGGACTGGTGCCCGAGTGACGTACGGAGTATCTCCTTATACACATCATGTTGGACTTAACTTCCCCTCACGCCTGTGACCTAAATCACCGCGCCACACTTACTCATATTGAAATCCTTTATACGTGAAAATTGTGGCACAGACGTTGCAAATAGTGCCAGTGTTCTACCGTAAGAACGCTATCGCAAAAGTGTGTCGGAGCTGGCGGTCTCCCAGGCATCTGAATGCAATTGCAGGCTATCCTCCGAATGACGCTCCCAAAATGTCAAGGCCGGAAATGTACGCTGACCTGGGGTCAGTAACGTGTAAATTGTGAACTTCTTTTTTCGGCGACTACAGTGCCACCTCCTAGCAAATACATTGGAAGAAGCTGCAGGAGCTGCGGTAGCTGCTGCTCGTGAGTCCTAGCCATCTAGTTTAGCCCATTCTGCACCGCACGTAGCGGCGCTGGGGATATTTTCTGAGGTGGCACTATAGGCGAATCGCGGTCCGCAACTTACATATAACTCGGGCCCTGCCGTAGGATAGCGCTATCGGCAGTATTCTCGCGTCGCTAATTTTTTTCGTCCGCAGTTAATCCTACTTTTGCCGCTGTGTAATCGTCGTTAAAAAATCCGTTGCAGTTCGCGAAAATGTCGTGCGCAATTAATCCTACTTTTGACACCGTTGAATCGCCGCAAAAGAAATGCGAATTTTAGATATGAGTGAGGCTCTGTTTGGGTTAACTTTCTGCGTAGATCATTTGGGACCGTTATTTAAAGGAGAGCCCAAAGTCCTAATGGGCAAACAACCAGGACTTTCTACCTGAGATTACAGCAGGTGAACAAAGAAAGAGAAGATTCTACATGTGCTTTTAGTCCCCTTTTTTTAAACCCCTGTTTTTCAGCAGAAGAGCTTTTTACTTCAGATTTTCTCATCATCTTTTCCTCTTTCTTGTAAATGTTCACTAGCATGACTGATGTTGAACGCAGAAGAAGAAGAAGACCTAACTGACATGACCTCTCACTGAGTGCATTTAATTTTTCTGATTTCATATATGAGACAGGAAGGCAATGTCACCACTGATGCCCAGATTATCATGCTGCTGTGTTAGTCAGTCTTGTTGCATGGCATGGAGGTGTGTCGGCACACGAACTGATACATGCTGCAGGAGATCGCAGATTATGGAGAGGCATGATCGCCCACGCCAGTCGGCAAGGCACCTGATGATGATGATGATGTGTTAGTCAGGAAGTACCGATACAGCAGTGTACACGGTTAGGTCTAAGCTCTTTGTGTATCCTCCACAATGTTTAATCATCACATATTACCAGCGATTGGGTTGCCCATTGGCTCACCGGCAGACGACGTTATCGCCGGTCAAGACAGTATTTTGGTCTGTCTCTTTTAATCACATTAAGACTGCAGGAGTTCTTTCCATGGTTCTTTGTGGCGTGCCATGCTAGGTCATTTAGATAGCGCACATATAACCTAGTCACAGTTATAACCCCCCCCCCCCCCCCCCCCCCCCCCCCCCCCCCATTTCAACCCAGTCGACCAACCTAACCCTTTGCCTTTGTTTACATTTCATGAACTTTTTACTTTTACTCAGGGCTTATTTCTTCTTTTGGTGGTATACAGTACGGGCACCTTTTTAGGGCATTTTTCAGCATTACTGTAATATACACTGTGCTGGGGAACAGCACATTTTTTTTATATATATACACTATATGGTAAGCAGTGGCAATTGTTTTTACCCCCACACAAAAAGCCCTACTGTTGTTTGCTGTCAGCACTTCAGTGACTCTGACTTGTAACGTTACATTCATTCTGTGAATCTCATGTGCAGGGCTGAGTTTTTACAAGAGAAAATTGCCATGGCTCTTTGGGCTTTGGCCGGAGACAGCTGTGAAACAAAGCGGGAGATGGCTAACGACATTGGTGTTCAAATCTTGATAGAATTTGTGAACTCAAAATCAAAAGAGCTTCACTTTATAGGGTCGGAAGGATTGGGTGTTCTAGCTCAGGGACCTCTCAGCCAACAGGAGGTTATCGCCAGAGCTAACGGGGTCCATCCTCTGGTCCAGCTGATAAGGACAAGCCACGAGCACATCGTTCTAAGTGTCATTAGAGCTCTGAGGTGAGTTAGGTCCTAGCTGCCTTCAAGATTTCTCTGTCAGTTGCCACACCTAGTTTGTTCATGATCATTTAAAAAAAGAATTAATTTGGTAACTCAGCAGAAATTAAATTAAAGTATCCTTTCCAGTGCCTCAAGCTGTATTTGGTATATGACCTTTTTCCCTTTTCTGCCTGTCATCTCCCAGTGGAACATAGGTGTTTAATGTCCCCTCACCTCCTTGTGTGGGTTCTGGGAGAACAAAGAATAGACCCACTGCTCCCCCAGTCATAGGAGGCGACTAATTAAAGGTGTTTCCTTCAGAGTCAGAATGTATCTGCCTGGGAGATGAGGAACCAATAGTCTGCATACAAATAAGTCACATATGTAAAACGAATGTACACAGAAAAAAAAAATCAATTTCTGCATCAAGACCAAACTGCAGGAGTGGATGAACAACCAGAACTTTGTGCTGGAGTTTACAGCTGGTGAACAGGAAGAAGAAGAAGAAGAAGAATTTCACACCAAGTTCTTTGTAGACTTGTTTATGGTTTTGCAGTTTTTTTTCTTCTTTACGTCCTCTTTTACTGCTTTGGGTGTTGAGGGAGATATAAGGTCCTGCTTCGTACTCTTCTGGCTGCTTCGACCATGCAGTTGTAGTTTTCTAACTGATAGGGGAGCCAACTTTCCGGAAAATAAAGTAGAGGCTGACCTCTGTGAATGTGGATAGAAGAAATTGAAGATACATTGACTATGAAAGCAGATAGGGCCTGAGAATTAGCTAGAGAAAGAGAGACTTTCAGGTGTGCCACGATGAAAGCGACCTTCTGTAAAGGATCTGCTGATTGATGATGATGACAGGATGTTGAGGTCTGCCTCTACTACGATGTAAAGATGTGTGCACGTGGGAAATGAAAGATACATGTACTGAGGTGGATTCATGAGAAGAGAATGCCATGAACTGTACTGCATGTAAGGGGTGGGGAGAGGAAGGTGACATTCATAGATGTCTACAGCAATAGTTATTATCATGCGTTGAAATGTACAACCTTGAATCATTTCAACAGGTACCTGTGTTTGGGAGTAGGGTACATTCCTCACGAACAAAACCAGCAGACAGTCCTGCAGTCAGGTGGAGTTCCAATCCTTGTAGCACTGCTGGCCCACTCAACAAATGAAGTCATTCGAGCAGAGGCAGCTTACACACTAGCAAGTGTTTCATTAGGTTAGTCTTTTCCCCCTTTCCCATCATCCTTCTCTTCTTTATCTCCTACTTCTCTTTTCCTGCTTCTTATTCTTCATCCTCTTCTTGCTAATTTTCTTCCTGTTCTCCTATCTTGTTTGCTAGTAGTGTCTACACACACAAAAACTACAGTTTTCTGAATACTTACATGAGATATTTATGCTTTATCTGTTTTGTCAAGATCGTGTTTCAGCTCCCTATAGCAATGTTGAATATACACCTTCCATGAGCCTCAACTTGGTATCTGTATTTATATATCCAGAATTTGATGCGCCAGCATATGCCCTAACTTTATTGCCATTGTTTCCCAGAAAATGACTTAAGATATACCCTAACTTTATTGCCATTGTTTCCAAGAAAATGACCTGAGATATATTATATCTTTATTGCCATTGTTTCCCAGAAAATGACCTGAGATATATCCTGTCTTTATTGCCATTGTTTCCCAGAAAATGACCTGAGATATATCCTGTCTTTATTGCTATTGTTTCCCAGAAAATGACATTGGAATTTTGAAAATTGTGCCCATTATATTGAAGATGAGGTTAACACTAGAGCCATACATGGTGGTCAAAAATAATCCTGCCTACTGGGGCTTGAACCCAGACCTTTGTCTTCATAGGTAAGAGTAGCACTAACTGCTATGCCACCATAACATACCTATGATCATTTAACTGTTACCAAAACTGCTCTTACAGGATTCAAAGAGACTCTCGATGAAATAAATCAAAACTTGGACTTCAGCTACGTGAGAATACTAAAGATGCTGTACTCCAGTCAACCACTAGTACAACTAACGGCTGGCTCTGCCTTGGCATGTTTCGCATACAACAGCCTACATCAGCAGAGAGAGATTGCCATACAAGGAGGAGTCCGCTTGGATTGTTTCCTTCCATTTCTGAAGTCAGCTGAGGAGTTTTACAGATGCCTTGCTGCATATCAGGTAGGTTATAGACATCTGTTGCAGTAAATCTGATCCCTTTGTAAATTTGAGCAAAGGCACAAACAATAGACTTCACAGTTTATTGCCTGGCCTATTTTGCTGTGCAGACAAAAAGGTATGGTCATAAACTAGAGTTTGCCCTGGTAAAACATGCAGCTATTGTTAATTGTAGATGATTTTGAATTTCAGTCAAAAAGATTAATTTGTTTGCTTTATTCGTCTTCTGTGTTAACCTAAAGACTTAATTGCATTGAGCCTGTCTACAACAGGCAAATCTGGCCCTGTACACTTCTTGTTTGTCTTTGAGTTCATTAAGACAATTTTTTGATCATAGATGTCTTTTTTTAAGTAAGTGTGTATGTGTGTGTGTGTGTATATATATATATATATATATATATATATATATATATATATATATATATATATATGTGTGTGTGTGTGTGTGTGTGAACGTGCGTGCGTGCGTGCGTGCATGTGTGTGTGTGTGTGTCAGAAGCATGTATCAAAATATATATATATATATTTATATGTATACATCATTATCATCATTAAGTGCCTTGCTGACTGACGTGGACGATCATGCCTCTTCACAATCTGCAACCTGCAACTGTGTGTATCAGTTTGTGTGTTGACACCCCTCCATGTCATGAAGAAAAGCCGTCAAGAATCTTCTCGCTCTGTCTCATTCTGCCATTTTTTCCATGGATCTTTCCTGTGGTCACAACATGTTCCAGTTTCCCTCTTCTCATAACATGACCAAAAAACGACGACTATCTCTTTCTGATGTTTGTGATAAGTTGTCTTCTAGCACTCGCTTCTTTCAAAACATCTGGGTTGCTCTTCTTAGCTGTCCAAGAAATCTAAGGATTCTTCTGATTAACGACATCTCCGAGGCCTCAAGATATTGTTCGGCTTGTTTATTAATTGTCCAGGATTCACAGCCTTATGTTAAAACTGGCTCTGTATAGCATGCGAGAATTCTTCTCATAACCACCAATGACATGGATTTATTGCACAAAATTGTTCATTTCATAAAAGGCACTCTGGCTGTCCTATTCTGTGCTTGATCTCTGTGGTACATTTTACCATCGGATGTTATTCCTGTGGCTAAATACTTAAATTTCTATAATCATCAAGTACCTTGCCGATTGGGGGAGGGGGGTGCAATAATTCTTCTCCACAATCTGCGGTCTGCAACTGGGTGTATCAGTTTGTGTGTTGACATTCCTCCATGCCATGACAAAAGACTGTCAAGAATCTTCTCACGCTGTCTTCCTCTGTCTTTCCACATCTTCTCACGCTGTCTTCCTCTGTCTTTCCACATCTTCTCACGCTGTCTTCCTCTGTCTTTCCACAGATCTTTCCAGTGATCACAACATGTTCCAGTTTCCCTCTGACTAAAAAAATGTCTCTACTTGTCCTAAAATAACGCCTTTGACTTTTATGATACATTTAGGCACTGTTCACTTCTAGGAAATCACCATTACATAGATATATCAATGTTGCAGGTGGTGATCCTGTCTAGAGTCATTTCTGATGAAATACAAGCATTGTCTTCAGCTACCGGCATCAAACTGCTGGTTGACTTACTCAAAGATTCCAAATCTGAGGAGATTCTGGCACTTGCCGCAGACTGTGTGGCACGCCTCAGTCACACAAGAGCAGGTGATTTTAGTGTTGCTGCCACTTCTACTTCTTTTGTCTTACGTCTGTTTTTATCTTTCAACTTTCCAAAAAAGCAAATGGTGCAGCTTTCAAGCTACTTCAACCTATAGATGCGCTCTGGTTTCGGGGGGTGGGGGGGGGGGGGCAAGCAATTTTAAAATTGAGTGCATTTTTGTGAGTGTAATAATGTGACAAATAATTTATTTTTTTTTTAGTTTCATTATTCCCAAAATATTTGTTTAAACAATATAAAACACAAAGGCAAGTACATTGTGTAATTTGACACTTTGATTTATATGTGTTTTTCTCCAAGTACTTGTTAATAGTGCTTAGGTTTTCTTATTGTCCTTCTTCTTGTAGTTATTATTTTTTCAATTTTTGAATTTTATTTAGGGGGCCTTACTATTACTGCTGGATTTAGGCATAAGCCAACTAAGCTGTAGCTTAAGGACTCACAATCTCCCTCCGCCCTTCCCCAAAACCACAGATGCAGTTTTTTTTTCAATACAGCTTTTTGGAGTGCTGCATAACATAATTCTATGAATGACCAGACAGGTTTTATTATTTCGTTTACTGTAAATTAAACGCCAGTATATTTCAAACATCAATATATTTTAGAGTTGGTTTTTAAGACAGTATTTTAGATCTCTAGATCTGCTGGTGACATTTAAAAAAATAGAGGTCTCATGGCTTTATATAGCTAGGGACTTACCAAGTCTAAATCCGGCCTTGCATGTATTTAATGGGGCACCAGCTAAAAGTGTTAAGGACCAAATTTCTAAACCAGTTTCCCAAACTTTTCTTAAACGCGGCGCCTTTTTCAATGAAAATTGTCCACGGCGCCATAAGGAAAGTAAAAGTATGACTATTTGTATGTAAGAGATAATATAAAAAATAAAAACTTGTATATCTTCAAATATTTTGCGGTGTTGCTGTGATGAGGTCGCGGCTCCCCAGGGAGCCTGTCAGGGACCTACTTTATTAATCTAATTCCTATGGCTCATTAACAGACTAACAGCTAACAGACTTAACTACCCTAGGACACACTTTAAACACACACACCTACGGAGTACACACATAATCTTTAATGTACAAAGAACAATTCAACTTAATAGCACCTCAACAAAGGTGGCCGTCCTTATCCGAAACGCCAGCGTTGATAGCTTTTATATTCACTAATCAACCCGAGCCGTTTCCATGGATATACCAAGCACACGATTCCACCTCACTGTCGTAGAGCGCTAACTAAGCCGCCGTCCATGCCATGCGGGACTCAGTGACACACGTAAGGTGAATGAGCCAAGTATGAGTGGGCAGTGTTTACGCCATCAACAATGCGTGTTAAGCATTAACTACCTACTTAACAGATATTGCGTGGAACGTCTACTATACAAGAAACATTAACACTGCACTATCTCGTCAAAACGTTGTATGGAAACAACATATCTCAAATACTAACCGCAAATACTATTCTATCTAACCGTCACTAATCTTGTATGCCGATGATCTGGCGCTACTGAGTTCAAACTGGCACCACGGCACAGCACCTGGACTGACCATCCCTTGGCTCCATGTTACTGCACCAGGACTGACCATCCCTTGGCTCCATGTTACTGCACCAAATCATCAATGAGCAGCACTGATATGAAATCAACTACAGAAGGAGAGATCAATAGACTTTATCCACACCAGAGTTGGATTCGAGTGTATACAGATGGTTCAGCCAAGAGAGCAGTAAGAGATGGAGGAGGAGGAATATTCATAGAATGCCCAAAAGGTGTAAAAATCAACCGGGCTGTACCAACAGGTTCATATTCCTCCAATTACAGAACAGAGGCAGAAGCACTTCTAGCGGCATGTTCTTTCCTGAATAAACAACAGCACAGCAAATATAGCAGAGTGGTCTTTCTGACTGATGCTATGTCAGTTCTACAAGCAATTGTTAACCCAAAAGACACTCAGTTTGTAGACTTGACGCAACAGCGTACTGCAGTGGATTCCAGGTCACTGTGGCTTGGAAGGCAATGAAATAGCGGACAGATTGGCCAGAAGCGGCAGTGACATGGTACAACCAAATAGCGACTTAACCCACCAAGAGATGAAAACACTAATACAATCTAGTATCCAAGAAAGGTGGCTGGATACCCACACCAGATTTTCTCCCCAAGACTCACTTCATCGCCTCTCTAGAGAGGGACAGTGTATTATATTCAGACTAAGGACAGGGCACAACAGATTTCGTCAACATATGTTCAAATTTTTCGGTATAGGAAATACGGAGATGTGTCCCTGCAGCGTGGCACCCGAAAATGCTGAGCATGTGCTCCAACACTATCAACTGTATGCTGACAACAGAGACGCAATTTGGCCTGTTCCAACCACACTGAAGACAAAACTGTATGGTACACGAGAGGATATGGATTGCACGATAGCTTTCATAAAGGCTACCCGCCTCCTGATATAAGTTTTCTGACAAAAGGATCGAAGAAGAAGAAGAAAGTCACTAATCTAAGATACGTTTACCGTCGCAGTCCCACAACTGTCCAGTCCAGTGTCCCACTACACGTCTTCCCTAAACAAGCTCTGTCCAAGGCGTTTGTTCCTCTTCAGCGTTCATCTCTGACACGCTGTAACTCGTGTTACTAGTGGGACATAGGGTAAACTCGTTCATAGTGATGAATCACTATCATCACACCTACTCATCACATAGCCGAACTGGCCCCTGACAGCGCCGCAGGGCACAGTTTGTGAATAACTGCTCTAAACCAACTCACAGTTTTGAGCCCAGTGTAGGATTGGTTGGATTTTGCATCTGATGTTTCCTGAGTAGTCAGATAGGCAGCCTTACAATAGCCTTTCTTCGTTGCCTCTAACTTCATCTGCAAACTGGGTTGGAGTCTGGTTGCATTGACTTAAGTCTGCGTAAGAAACGTGATCAGCCTAAGACTAACATCAATCACTGTGTTTGAATATGCTGGCTGAATCATGATTTGGTTAAACCAAAGTGTGCCTCATTGAGATGTGGAGTCCCAGTACCCTGAGCTTCAAGATGGGAAGGAGAGCTCTGTTACACAGTCCCCATGACAATAATACTTTGGTATGAGTTTGGGAAGAAATTATATACACCAGTGCTTAGTTGACCTGGCCACTAGTTCTTCAGGTTTGAGAGTTTACACTCAGTATTCCATTGGATTCACAAACCAACCAATCGACTAGCCAATCCATGAACCAGCCAATCCATGAACCAGCCAATCGTCAAGTCGGTCAGTTAACCAGCCGGTCGATCAACCACAAAGCTTTGATTTTTCTCCTTTTGCTTAAAAGAGTGCTTGGAATGTAGTATTGTACTGTTGTGGTTTACAGCTGGGATGTGATATCTGTGCTTTTTAACCAAAATTACTCACCTTTGCTTGTTGGCATCTGTGGCTTAGGTGTTATGAACACACTTCGTAATGCCGGGGTGCCCGGGTGTCGGGTTAGTTCGCAGCTGCAGACCTTGCACCATGTGTTGGTATTGACAGCCGGTCATCCAGAAAGCAATGGTGAACTACTGGATGTAAATTTGCCTAGAAAAACCACAACAGCCAAAAAATGCTGGTGTTGGTTCTACAACTTCCTGTAACTTTTTTGTTGGGGTGCGGGGAGGGGGGGGGGGTGTCAGTGGGTCTGTTCTCTCGCAGCCCCATATGTGGTTCCAGAACCCAAACAGGTACAGCCTTGATTCATTGACAAAGATTTATCTCATATTTACCACTAAAGATTGAGTACCAAAATCGCTAACTTATTTTTATTCACAGACATTTCAATTTCTTATAGGTGTGCCAGCAGCCATCGTTGCTGTCAATGCGGTTGACTACCTAAGTACACTGTTGCTGTCCAAGTCTGAGCAGGTCAGAGGTAATGCTGCCATCGCTCTGGGATACTTGTCACATGACCACAAAGCAGAGAGACTTATCCTACACAGGTGGGTAGAAGTTCAGAGTTCACAGAATAGACCGACTCAACATGACTGTCTTAATTTTTTTCAAGTGCCTACTCCAGTCCAATAGGGTTAGTCATCACTCTCCAGTTATTTCTGCCATCTGATATTTGAATGAAAGTTTTGTCATTGATATTAATGTTGCTGAGTTGTTTCATCAATGTTGTTCTCCAGTTTTCTTAGTGTGTCCTATCCAACGTCAGCGTCTTTTCTTCTTTCTTGGTCCACTGGAACTTGCTTAGCTCTTTCCCAGAACTCTAAATTAGTGATTTTATCATACCATTTAATTCCTTTTATTTTGCGCAGGCACCAGTTAATGAATGCTTATAGATGCACTTTGTAGTGCCGTTATATGTCACGTAGGGCTCACAGTATATTCCTCCATTCCAGTCAGTTAAATATCATGGATGGAATCGTCCAGCAGCTTTGGCCTCTGACATCAATTTTAATTTCAGGGTTTCTTTTCGGCGTCCTCACCTTCTCAAACCCTTCAGTTCTCTCAGCTGTTTAAGCTTTCCATATTGTCTTTCTCTGTTGTAAAAAGAGTGGAATACACAAATA
This sequence comes from Candidula unifasciata, assembly GCA_905116865.2. NCBI lineage: Eukaryota > Metazoa > Mollusca > Gastropoda > Stylommatophora > Geomitridae > Candidula > Candidula unifasciata. The sequence goes on along the minus strand of CAJHNH020001933.1, from coordinate 95,392 downwards.
AGCCTGACATCAGAAACAATTGGCAAGGCGGGCAGAGGAAGCAAAAAAAAAACTAGCTATATTTTATTTTTCAAAAGCTACATTGAATCAGCAGCTTATTTATTTCTACAGATGCCGCAATGATCCGTACCTAATGAAAGTGATCAAGTTTTACACAAAACGTCTGCGCCTGGCCACTACATTCACAGAGGGCTGGCAGCATTACAGGAAAGTTGGGCTGCCTCCAATTGGGTAAGTAATTACCTCATTATAATGCAGCCAGTAGCAGCAAAGATGATCTCATAAAAGAGGTTAAGACATTGAAAAGTTGTCCTAAATCTTCTTCTTCTTCTTTTGCCTTTCAGCTTCAGGCTGTTGATGATGGTGAGAGCTCTGCTGTATGCTTCTTACATTGTGGTTTTCACTGCCTTCATTGCACGAAATGGCAATCTGTTGCTTGGTCATAGTTTTCTAAGCACCAAAGGTGGGGCACTATCTTGTGATAGTCTGGTTACATGACCAAACCATCTGATTTGCAGTTTTGTTTGATCATCAAATGAAGTTAATATTCAGTGACAATGCAATTAGAACATAACAACGCTAACAACAGTTCGCATAACTGGCAGATACAACATGAGAAGACAAGAGGCAAATTATACACAAGGCCACCCTGCAGTGCTTACTTGTGGATGTAAGTGGGGTCATAATGATCATTTTGCTATATAGTGCACATAGAGAAGCCATGGTAAAATAATTGTTAGTACATTTCCTTGTCCAGCCAGTAGTTTGAGTTTTCCTTCTTCTACTTTGCATTCACCAGCTGTAAACTCTGGTGGAAAGTTTTGGTTGTTTGTCCACTTCTGGACTTAGTATTGTTCCAGACCTTGAGTTTTGCATGCACATTGATTTACAGATTTGGCTCCTCGCTCTCAGGTAGATGCACTCTAACTTCGAAGGAAACACCCTTAATTCTTCTTCTGCCTTTCTATTCCAGAATGGAGCATAGGCCCTCAACCAATTCATGCCAAGTCGTTCAATCCTTTGCAATCACATGCAGCTCTCAACTTCAATCTCTAGCTCTCTTCTCCATGTGTTTTTTGGTCTTCTCATATTCCTATGCCTTCGTGGGTTCCAGTGCAAAGACATTCTAGTAATATTATTATCCAGTTTTCTCAGTGTGTCCTATCCATTGCCAGCATCTTTTCTTCTCTCTTGGTCCACTGGAACTTGCTTAGTTCTTTCCCAGAACTCTTTATTAGTGATTTTATCATACCATTTAATTCCCTTTATTTTGCGTAGTTAATGAATGCTTGTAGATGCACTCTGACTTTGAAGGAAACACCCCTGATTGGTCAACTGACATATTTATCGTTGAGTGATGGGTCTACCCCCCCCCCTCCAAATGGGGCCTCTGAACCCACACAGGGAGGTTTGGATTCAATCCACAGCAATGGGACGATTTGTTTGTGTGATCAGGAGGGTTGATACAGCCTAATAAATTAAGTAGCGAAAAGTTTTCTGGATTTTTGGGGGGTTGTTTGAGAAGATGGGGAAAGGAACTAGCTACCCCACCACATTACACACTGACCAAGAATATATGAAGGCTACAGACTTCACTGACAGCAGTATCTGCCATGAGACTACCAATATCTGTGTATCTGTATCTACTTTTAGGTCAGACGTGGACATTTCAGGGCATCGTGCTCTAATATTCTATTGAAGCATTACAGGGTTCAGTCCTCACTTTTAATAGACTGTTGTCCCCCCCGCCCCAAACAGTACAACTCAGGTGTCTACTCAACCATCTCACACAGGTTCCAAATTTATGTTTGTGTGGGCATGCATGTGCATGTGGAGAAAAAGCCATGAGGAAAAGAACCAATTACCTAACCTAATAAAGCGGTAGCTTAGTGTATAAATATGAAGGTTAGACACTACAACCTTTTGACACCATAAGACTACTCTCGTGGCTCTAGATCAGATATCAGAGCTTGACTTGTGTGGCTATGTAATAGGAATCAGTTTGTGTAAAGAGTTTGAGAAAAATTACAAGTGCTCAATGGCAGCTCTAATAATGACAATTACTTTAAATGATGGGTAGTGGCATGGCCCAGTGGTTAAGAATGATGGTCTTTTATTCTGGAGACCCAGGTTCAAATTTTCTGCAAGGTAGGTGATTTGTTTCTGTCGAAGGAAACAAATCCTTACCTGCTCAGCCTGTAGCGACTGCACTATCACTGTGGCCCTAAGTCCCCTCCTAAGACCTTCTGTCCTAGACTGCCCTAAAATGTGGTAAAAGACAGTGTGAAGACAATTCTTTGACTGTTAACCCATTTGCCAGGTAAAGCTGCAAAACCAAACACTTCTGATTGTTTCCAGTTCCCCGTAAATATCACTTTCCGACTTGCCTATAGTGACCTGTTTATGAGATGCCAAGTTTTAATGCTAACGCCTGTTTTCACACCTGTGCAAACGATTAGGAGGTCATGACATGACTGCATTAACTAAAAATAGCTTCTAAGATGGTTTTATTTTAAGCAAAATAGTTTTTTTAAAGTCTAGTGGAAGGCAAATGTTCTCATAGACTCCACGATAGAAGTCATGGCAATACATGTTTTTTGTCTCCCAGGCCCCAGGGGAATGTATTCCACTTAATGCTTTACCCTGTTTGTGTTCCTGACTTTCTTCATATATCTTTACATATTTCGACAAAACGTTAAAACAGTCTACATAAATACATTAACGAATTTATTAGTGACTGTAAAATTATTCCAGTGGGGTCATGACCTATCATTTTTAGCAATGCAGGAGCGAAAGGGTTAAAATAAGCCAACCACTTGTATGCAAAAACTGAAGGTCACACAGTAAGTGTGAAATTAATGCTCACGATTTCCCCTTTCAGGGCAGGTAGACCAAGTCTTGTTCACAGTCGCTCACACAGAAACAACAACCAGCCACTGATCACAAATCTTCACTTGGAGGAAAATGGGTCCATTGCCCAAAGTGACTCTACGGTCAATGAAGAGGGGGACTTGATATGTAGGTCATCAAGAACAGATACACCCTAGTCTTCTAGTGCAACCAGTCACAGAGATTATTGTCACAGCGGTGTTGTGTCTCTTTGGAGTCACAGAGATTCTTGTCATAACAGTGTTGTGTCTCTGTGGAGTCACAGAGATTCTTGTCACAGCAGTGTTGTGTCTCTTTGGAGTCACAGGGATTATTCTCACAGCAGTGTTGTGTCTCTTTGGAGTCAGAGAGATTTTTGTCACAGCAGTGTTGTGACTCTTTGGAGTCACAGAGATTCTTGTCATAGCAGTATTGTGTCTCTTTGGAGTCAGATGTTGCTAAATTCAAGGTCATCACTTGTTCATGATGAAAATGACTGACAGTCGCATATATGTATGAAATTCTGGACTCTTCTGACATGATGAAATCACCACTGTTCCTATGACACTTTGATGAAATCCCTGAGACGGTTTAGTCAGTGGTGAAACATCTGATGAATCTTCCCAATCATTGTGTTTGGATTAGGAAAATGGGTATGGAACAGGTCCCACTGGCTACAAACAAGAACACTTTTGATGATCAGCTTACCAACCAGTAAACCTCAGCCAGTGTTGCTATTAGCTCCATGTTTGGTGCCACCTTCCACTCTGCTACCAGTTCAATCGTCTGCACCAAGCTGGTAGCCAGTTCTCCACTAATTACAAATTGTTCATCTGTGTCATCCATCCTGGCACACTCAGTGTGGGGGAGAAGTCAGAACAACTCACACATCACAGGCCAAATTCTTCTTTTTTTTTTTTTTTTTAAACATTAGCCTGTACACTACAAGTTGCCTGCTTGGGCCAATGGCTTGTAATCTTCCACCAAGAAGAACTCTCAAGGCAAATGTCATTAAAACATAAAAACAGAACAACGAATATTGATTAATCACTCAACACAACCTCAAAACACAACATGCTAACCTATTTATTTCAACAAAAGATTATTTTGTGTGCACAAAACAGTATTTATTTTTCAATACAGGTTTAGAACCGGAATGCCAAACAACAAAGAGAAACCAATTTGTTACAAGCTTTATCATTGTAACCTTCAACACACTAACTTAGACATAACTGTAGCTGTAGAAACACAAAAAGCAGTTTTAAAATAATGCATTTCACATATTCATATTTTGAATACTCAATAATTTGATACGCTGCCTACTTGTGTCTCCAACAGTAAACACCTGTTTTGATGTCCATTTTCTCTACAAATGCTGTTTCCTAACCTCTAGTCCATTGATTCCCTCTGCTTACTTTTGTCTCCAACAGTAAACACCTGTTCTGATGTCTATTTTCTCTAAAAATGCTGTTTCCTAACCTCTAGTCCATTGATTGCCTCTGGAACTGAGCTCAAAAGTTGACAATAAAATGCTCATGGAAAAAAACAGACACTCCCTCTGTGGAGGCAAATGGAGAGCTAGCAAAAGCTCAGCAATGCTCATAGAGGGATAGGACAGGAATAATCCTCTACACAGGATCTGTTATATGATCATCATCATCATGTCCCAGATGGTGTTGGCATTCATGCCTCTCCAGGCGTCCTGATAATTAATAATCTAGATCAGTGTTATTGATAATATTCCTCTATGCCAGTGGTTTTCAACCTTCCTTCTCAACCCTTTAATACAGTTCCTCATGTTGTGGTGCCCCCCCCCCCCCCCCCCCCACCCTCCACCATATTTATTTTCATAGCTGTTCATAACTTAAATCAATATGTATTTTCCTATGGTCTTAGGTGAGCCTTGTGAAAGGGCATTCGACCCACAGGTTGAGAACCGCTGCTGTTTGCCCTGTTTTAGAGTATTTATCGTTTCTCTGGGTCTACCTCTGCTGCCATTATCATTCAGTTCACATATTTGCCAGCACTTCTCTTCTTGTCACACTAGGAAATAACACTTTGTTGCCTTCTTATCAGCAGCCGTGTCCATGAAATTGTTAGTTACTTTGGCAGTCCAAGATATTCACAACATAGATACCAGATCTCCATGACTGACATACAAAACTTTCCCAGCTTGTTCATTCACATTCCAGGATTGATTGCCATACATGAGAACAGTTTTCACTTAACTGTTCAGTACTCGTGTGATGATGGTTGTAATACCACTGACTGGTTTATGATGATTCTGAACCCAGAAGGAACCTGGCATAATTTGAGAATAATTCTTTTTCTGCTTCTTTGTTCACCGGCTGTCAGCTTCAGCGGAAGGTCCTGGTTGTTCGTCCATTTGGGCTTTGGCATTGTGCCAGGGCCTGAGTTTGCCAGTTTTGCCTGTACATCCATTTTACTGGCTAATTTGTGTGGTGCAGTTGGTTGTTCCTTGCCGCTCAGGCAAATGCACTGTGACTTCGAAAGAAGCGTCCAATTAGTCAACTCCTATGACATGCTTGTTGTGGAGGCAGTGGGTCAGTTTTTGTTTTTGTTGGAGCACGGGAACCTACACAGGGAATTTCAGAATAATTAAATGGAATGCCACATAATTTTACTTGAGTACACATTATTTACACGGTTTGTCCCTTTTTTGTATAAGGGATATTATTAACACCATTTATTGTACGTAAGTATCACAGCAAAATTATTAGTATCACAGTAGAAACAATAAAACAACATTAGTGTACACATAAAAAGGGTCCAGTAATTCAGGAACAGTGCAAATTTTACAATTAAAAGTAAAGTGAAAAGTAACACAAAACCCTATTTATGTGTCAAGAAAACACACTATATATTTCGTATTGGGACTATATTTTTTGTAAGGAAAAACTGTATAAGAAATAATTGATGATGCCATCTGTCTATCTAACAAATAAAGCTGTCACCACTAGTGACCATAGCTGACTGCCAACAGTAACAGATTTGCAGTCTTTGTTGATCTTCAGTCCTAAAGGAGGTCAGGGTCAAACTAAAAGAAGCATCAGCTGTCAGTCCTCCCTGATTGCATTTCTTGGTGATATGTTCAAGAGCAGAGACATCATGCCAGACAAAAGAAAAAAGTCACGACAGAAATGAAATGTTTACGTACAAGGCTAGGTGTAACGAGGAAAGATCGACTTAGGAACGATGATATCAGGTAGATAACAAATTAAATGGTATGGCCATGTATCAAGATTGGCATCAGACAGGGCATCACAGAGAGCAATGTTATACAGATACAGCGGTAATAGAGCAGGAGGTTGACCATGCAGAAGATGGACCACAGAAATATCAGAGGCACTGAAAGTACTTGATATGAAGCAAACAGAAGGGCCTGTTCAAGAGATCTCTTCCTGCCCTGATACGGCGAGGCATTCCAGGAGTAGAGAAGAACAGAAGAAGAAGATTTTTGTTAAAGTTCAAAGGTCGCTTCTAACCAAAAACAAATAATGGCTGTAAAAAAAAATTTCAAACTATAACCTAGACAAAATGTTTATAACCATAAAACTGACCTCCCATCTTGAATGCTGGAAAATGGCAAAAACAAAATGCTGGCCTCGTTTCATTTATTGAAAGTCAAAGTCTACAGGAATTGATTTGAACACATTCCAAATACTGTTATCTGTCCAATGTGTATTCTGCATTATTCTGGTAACATTACTTTTGCTAAGGATGTCAAGTTGGTTCTTGCACTTGTTCTACCAATCATTTATATTTCTGATTGGATCAAATATTTTTTCTGCAGTTTTTTGGCTATCCAAAACAATTTGGGGATTACTCTAAAACTGAAACTAATTCAATATTTGACGATCTATACCATATGTGCACATATAAAATATAAGATTTGGAAAACTACTAATAAATGATTACTCTGTGTTAATGGTTAAGGAATATATTATATCTATATCTATGTATAAAACTACACAATAGTAAATATAAAAATGATAAGTTGAAATCATCAGTCACATGCTGTATGGAAAGGAAAAGAATTGAGGGGCGACTGTTCATGCAAAAGGTAAATTAAGAATATTGTAAAAGGACTATTTTCTATGCTGAGGTTGTATACCCAGTGATAAAACTTCATATTTATGTACCCGGTGATAAAACTTCATATTTGTGTAGCGGCTGACATTACAAATATGGCAGCCACCGAACCTGAGGAGTGTTGGATCTGTGAAAATGCCAGATTTGTTATGTTCTGGGTTTTTTTTTAATGCTTGATATATTTAACACAAAATGCCTACCTGTCCCATTAAAAAAAAAGGAAAATAAAAATAAAATCCTAAATTAAAAGCAAATAATGTTCAGCAACTGCTATACTGCAGCAAATAAAGGATCAAGTGAGACGGAATAAGCATGAATTACTGACAGCACCACCCAACAGCTGATTCTGGAGTAGAGCTCCATCAAAATAAAAATGGCATCTCCAGAAAACAGCGACGGCCAATGTGGTACATTCTAAAATGTACTCTGATATCAGTGCTAAAAATCTGAAGCAACCAAATTATGCTGGATTTTTTAACGTCAGCTTGTACTATCTTCTTCTAAGTGTTCACCGACTGAAAACTCCAGTGGAAAATTCTGGTTGTTTGTTCATTTCTGGACTTTTATCATGTTCCTGAACTTGAGTTTTACGTGTGCATCCATTTTACAGATCTGGCTTATTTGTATGCATACTGGTGCGTCCTCACCTCGCAGACAGATGCACTCTGACTTCAAAGAAAAACCCCACAATAAGTTGCCTTGTAGGACATGCCTATTAGGAAGACAGTGGGTCTATTCTTTGTTCCAACAAATGAGGCAGGCCCTGCAACCTACACAGGAAGTATATTTGTATACACCATAGACACTTAACAGGTGATGTGGTCAATATAACCAAAGCTGCCCATACTTCACAAGATATTACCTAATACCCAGTTTAGGCTAGGTTGACCTGGGAGCCAAGGTCAAATATCCACCATGATGCAGATTTGACCCCTAAGACATCTAGGTCGGCAGGCGTACATGTAGCCACCAAGTTACAGTTAAATGTTTACTTACAAACATGTAAATATATTGATTACATTAATAATGTGTGTCTGCTTAATGTTTCAATTTCTCAGTCAGATAATTACTAACACAAACATAAATATCAAAGTTTATAAATTACTTAAACAATTTCATGTAAAATAATGGCACACCGCCAGCCACATCAATCTCTATACATTCAAATACAATTACTAAAACTACTTCCCATGAACATTTTGATTTACAATATAAATGGTTAATTTTCCTGGCTACCACATAAGACTAAATTTACATTAAGTTTCAAACTCCCTGATAAATTTCTACAAAGAACTGATTGACCGGTGAAAGCTCTTAATCCTTTCTCCCTGAGAATGCTAAATATAGTCATTTCCAGCTCAAACACAGCCCCGTAAATGCTGATGTCTGGTCATTTCCACAGGGACCTGCTCTTGAAAGGCCTACTTTAATATCATTGGTTCCTTGTGTGCTTGTGTAGTATTTAGGAGGCCAGGATGTGATTATAGTAACTAAAAATAGAATGGAGGGGGGGGGGGGGGTTTCCCCTTATGACCCCAATGGTTTTTGGTAAAGCCAAGCAATTCAAATTGTCCTGTAAAAAAAGTAAAAGTAAAGCTCCCTTTTCCACGCCTTTAAGCGTATAGGGCTAGACCTAAATTTTTATAGACCAATCGGCACAAGATGGGTGATGTGGTCAGCATCATGCTGGCCGCCTTTACTTCCCGGGACTGCACCTGGTACCCACTCAAGGCTGGGTCGACCTTGGAGCCAGGTCATTTTTGAAAAAAGTCCAGCTCTGCCAGGGAGCGAACCCACGAATTCGGCTGTAAGTCTCAGTAGAAAAAATAGTAAAGTGAAAGTAAAGGACCCCTTTTCAACGCCTTCAGGCATACAGGGCTAGACCTACCTTTTAAGATGTTAAGACCAATCAGCACTTGGTGGGTGATGGGTCAGCATTACGCCGGCCACCTTTACTTCCCAGGATTGTACCTGGTACCCACTCAAGGCTGGGTCAACCTGGCAGCCACAGTAATTTTTTTTTAAAGTCTGGATCTGTCAGGATCTGAACTCATCACCTTCTGAACCTGGGCGAGCCAGTGTCTAGCCGCTACACTATGGCGGCTCCCACACTTAGGAAAATACATTTAAAATTGTTGTTGGACCCTGGAATAGATTAATTTAGTTTCCATTATTGTGAATGGGAGAAACTGTCTTTGGAAGTCTTGGATTATGTTGGAATTCTGAGGTACCACTGTATTCAACTTTTGACCAATTTAACATATTGTGTGAATTCAACTTGTTTACAGTGTGGCAGTATGACATTTGGCTGAAATACTTGTTAGGATAACTTCCCCCATTTGTTTTTCCTCAAATCCCATTTCTTCAATTAAATTATTCACAAAAAGTTTTTAAAATGGATCAAATATATTAGATATGCAAGTAAGATATAAGCATATATAAAGATCCAAAGTTAATTTACGCTCATTACCTCTTGTTACAGATACAGATTTGTGATAAAAATATTGTGTTCTGAGCTGGGAGAAACTAGAAGTCTAACAATTAATGTACACAATAACTGTAAATGTACACACTGATGAAATATACTAATTATATGTGTAAACATAAAACATCTACATCTCACATTAAACATACTAGAATTACAGTGAGATATTTGAGTATGAACATACACAAATTAGTTTAAGAAATCTGCATTACCAGTTAACTATATAGTTTAGTTTTAGTACCGTTTCCCCAAAAATAAGACTGGGCCTTATATTAATTTTTGCTTACAAAATGTACTAGGGCTTATTTTTGGGGGATGTCTTTTTTTTTTTTCACGAACAAAAATTGTGAGACATAACATTGATGGCACTGACAAAAGAGGAGAGAAATTACTGGCGACCAAAATTCTTCTTCTTTATTTCACACAAGTGACTACCTTGAAACATAAACCACATCCGTTCATTAACAAGTGCGCACCAACGGTGTCCGTATTCCGACTGACCGTTTGACATCAAGTCTCTCATTCCATCTAATGACCTTAACTAGGGCTTAATTTTGGGAGCAGGGCTTATTTTCCAGGAAGTACAATAGTCTACTATAATCCTCATCATCCAGTGCTGTCTCTAAATCGAAGGCTGCCAGTAATGGAATTCCTGCAGTTTCTGCCCTGTCTTCCTGAGATACTTTACCAGGTTGTATCCTGGTGCTGTATGTTTACAAAGAGGGAACATAAACCCCTTATTTAAGATATTTACTGTGTTGTTCGATAAAAATATCTTGCCAGATTTCCATACTATGCTCAGGCCAAATACCAGACCAGGTGTGTTGCTTAGTGCACACTGAATATAGTTGTTCACAAACAGTATGGGCTTCATGACAGAGACAGTTTAAATGTACAAACGCAAAACACATAAATGTTTTTCAAAGTGTAATCACACTTAAACATGTGGACATATTTGGTCGCAAAGTTTATAGACCATTAACGTATATGCATTTTTTTTCAATATCTATTTTCACTTGAATATGACAATTACATTATCACATTTCAAAAACGGATCATACAGAAACATTTAACTATGTGTCCAAAGTTTAGTAAAGTGTAACAATTTAGCATATCTTAAAGTTTAATCTAATCAAAGTGAGGCTTGAATACAACCTTTGTCTTGGGCAGCTGTGACTGCAAGCCTCCAACTGCCTTCATGGACAAGTTATTGAATGAAATATCCAGGCGACTGATCTTCTTACAGCTGGCAGCAATAATCTTCAGGCAGACATCGGTGAGTGCAGGGCACTGGTTCAGATCTAGGATATTCAGCTGCAGACAATGACTGACCAATTCATACACTCCTACATCTGTGACCATGGTGTTGCTTGTAATCCTGACCTCCTCCAGGCTGGGGTTGTGCTGGGCAATGGCTGTCACAGCGCTGTCATTGAGTTTAGGTAACCCACTAACAGCCAGGGAACGTAGATCTTTGAATCTCACAGCTTCAGTGATGCCAAAGTTGGTGATGCGAGGACAGAAGGACAGATCAAGTACAAGCAAAGATTTCAAGTTGGAAAGCATGAACATAGGTTCTCCATTCTGTAGACTGATGTATGCTCTAGCTACACATGACCGGTGATCTCTGATGTTTCCAGGCTTTCGAAATACTGTGCTGTCTCGTTCACGACAGCAAGGACATCCTTCATGATCAAAATCAAAGGTGAATCTTGGAACAATACCCTTGTCTGGGATGTATCCGAGAACTCCAATGTCAGACAGTTCTCTGCATCGGCTGAGGCGAAGGGTCTGGAGAGAGGTCAGGTTTCTGGTGATGGCATGGAGGCTTGCATCTGTCAGCCTGATACAAGAACTGAGGTCAAGGTCAATTAGATTGGTACTGCTTTTACAAAGTTCAATGATGAACTCGTCACCAATGTCAGGGCAGGATGGCATGTACAGACTTGTCAGTCGTTGACCTTGACAGCACAGACCTTTGACGAGATCTCTGTCAAAGAGTCTTAAAACTTCTCCCATGTCTAGATTGCGCAGAGACCCAATCCCAGACAAAGCTGTGACATCACACTGACCTACTTTGGCACAGTTTCTCATCATCAGCGTGTGAAGATGTGGTAAATTATTGGCCAGGATTCTAAACAAATCTTTGTCATTTCCAATTCCTTTACATTCACTAACATCAAGGCATTTCAGCGCATGCTGCTGTCCAACCAGTAGCTTCAGCCCTTTGTCTGACATCTGTGAACAACCTTTCAGAGAAACCACATCTAAGGACAAATTACTGATCTTAGCCAACACCCCCAAGGCATCATCGTTGAGAGCTGTGTAACTGAGATCGATGGATTTCAGTTTATCTGTCCGTCCATAAACAAATTTGAGAAAGGTTGTAAAATGTAGCATTGCTGGGCTGCAGTGATTGACTGCATACAGGTTATTGCCAAAGATCATATGTACAGCTGACAACGAGATCTGCTCCAGGTTTTCCATCACCGACACCAGTCGTTCAAATGTGACATCTGTCATATGTCTCAGATGACTGAGTTTCAGCACACGAATTCTGGACAGATTTTCTCTCAAGATTTTCACATCGCTGTCTTTAGACAACAGACGGCCAGATATGAACAGGCTGTTGCACCCGGACAAGTCAAGGAGTTCCAAACTGGTACATTCTTTCAGTAAAGAAACCAGAGCTTTCTCTGAAATCTTTTGACTGCTGCCACTGCCAAACTCCAAGTGGGTCAGTTTGCGTCTGAATAAATTCAACTGCAGAAGATAATCCTTCTCCCCCGGTTTGCATCTCACAATCAAATCCTTCTGCAGCTTTGGATGCAGGGAGGCGCTGTACCAACTTTTGCTGACTAAAGATGCCTCTTTCCTCTCTGGTACGGACAGGAACTTGAAAATGTGACTGATTAGCTGCAGAAAAAAAAAAACAAATTCTTGTTGAAGATAAAAGATTTGGCATGGAAATGGACAGAATTATGAAAACAGTATACAAACCTGGCAAAGATGTCTAATCCAGGTTTTGCGTCACTGACTCCAGTAGTTCGAACATGACAACAACATCCCAGTTCAGTGCATTAATTTCAAACAGTATACAGTCAGTTAATTATTTATTTAGTAGGGTTATCATCATTGCACTCCAGACATGTCCACACGTGTTCAGATCCTCCCCTCAGTATGAATCCCAGCATCCTGTGGCTAATAGTACCAGATCTATGTTGATTAACAAGTCCAAGATGTGCCTGGTGTGCATCTCGATTTTTGCTATGCTGATCTTAACTCCCAAGTCTATCATTCTGATGAGTGATGTGAATTCACTGCCCCCAAAGCCCTCCACCCTTCCCATTTCTCAGAGGGCAAAATATCAGCATGCCATAGGTCCATAGGCTGACCATCGGTAGTGATAGCGGATTTAGCCAACCTTTCACCTCTTTATTTCCATCTATGCTGCGTGTCCCGCAATGAAAATAAAGGTGACCACACATAGTGGACTTCTGTAATGATTCAAGCCATTGTCTTCACACCAAACCTGCATGAACCCTTTGGATCTTACTTATTGAATCATTAAGTACACATGCGAGAGTGTAATTTTGTTGTTTTGAGCCACTGTCATGCTGCTGGTTGTCATGGAGAAGCCACGGTTGGCTTCTTTGACTGTTCTGCTCGCTAAGCAGACTGTGAATGCTCGTGTTATTTTTTTGGGGTTTATAATGGAGCCGTCTGTGTAAATCAGTACATCTGCCTCGTCTGAATCTTCACTGATGACAGCGTTGATCTCTGCATCACCTGTCAAGGGTGGCAATACAGGAAAATGCACAAATAAATGCATCAGGCACGGGTATCCACTCAGCACCAGGGCTGATGTCGGTTAGGCTGCATTTTTGCTTGATAACATCTTATTCCCTACCTAGCCATGATTTTCCTCTCTTCAGCCTGTCACACTTTTTACTTAAAAGCGCTTGATGCAGTGGGTATTCCTTATCAGCGCATATTTTAAGGAGCTCATGGGTTCATTTTGCACGTGTTCAAATTTTCAATCTGTGTAGCACTGACAGTGAGGATGGCCAGATCATACAGTATACAGTTAGGGAACCATAGTGGCCAGACATTAGCCTGCCAACCTAAAGGTCTAGGGTTTTAAAAAAAACACTAAGGCACATTTTTTTCCCCTAGAAATGACCTTGGCTCTCAGGTCGCCCCAGTCTAAAATGGGTGCCAGGTAATGTCCTGGGAATGGTCGACGTGATGCTGACCCTGACACCCATCAAGTGCCGACTGATCTATCGAAATATAGGTGATGCACTGAACACTTGATGTGCCAAGGGCACAGTAAAAAAGGGTCCTTTAATTTGTACTTGACTTCAAGACCACAGAACCAGTATCTGGGGCTTCTGTAATGCTAGTCTGAATGCGATAATCTAGTTTGAATGTGACTATTCTAGGAATGTCTGAAACATTGTGACTAGTCCGGCAAACCGACAGTGGCTAATTTACTGCTTGTAAAAAAAAAAAATGAAGAGATCTCATAAACCTCACTGAAAACTACTATATACAGTGAATAGAAGGGCCTGTTCGAAAGATCTCTTCCTGTCCAGATGTTGCGAGGCATTCTAGGAGTAAAGACAAGAAAGAAAAGAAGAGTCACAGTAAGCCAGTAATAATGTAAGAAAAATGGCTATCTTTTCAGGACAAAAGGCCCATCAGATATATGGTGCTAATCGCATCGTTTTAGACCAGTCATAACTAAATGGCTGATGGGTTGAATGTCCCACGTTTATTCCTAGAAAATCTTCATGCAGATCTTTGGGTGGACAATGCAATTATGGCTTACGTAGCACGGGCAAGAGTGATGACATTAATGCCATGCAAAATGCATATCATAAAGATAACTGTAACAAGCAGGGAACAATATCCCTGTCTATGTGGCTATGTGGGTGTTCGAGACAACAAGCGTGCAGATTATAGGATGGACAATGCAGTTATCATGGCTGAAGTAGCACGGACAAGAGTGATGACATTAATGCCATGCAAGATGCATATTGTAAAGATGACTGTAACAAGCAGGGAGCAGTATCCCTGTCAATGTGGGTGTTCGAGACAACAAGCGTGCAGATTATAGGGTGGACAATGCAGTTATGGCTGACGTAGCACAGGCAAGAGTGATCTTCTTCTTCTTCTTCGCGTTCACCAGCTGTAAACTCTGGCGGAAGGTTTTGTAGCTCGAACTGACCTGCTAACAAGAAGTGTTGCGCATCAGTTTTACAGATCTCATTCTCTTGAATACAGACTGTTGGTTCCTTGCCTCTCGGCAGACACTTCGAAAAGAGTCTCAAATTATCGGGTGGACAATGCTTTTGGGGAGGCAGTGGGTCTATTCTTGTTTTCCCCACAATGGGGCCCCGGAACTCACACGGGGGGGCAAGAGTGATGACATTAATGCCATGCAAGATGCATATTGTAAAGATGACTATAACAAGCAGGGAGCAGTATCCCTGTCTATATAAGTGGACATGAAAGTAAACCTGGAGAAGCCAGATATAAACATTTCTTCTACTGTGTTCATCCATAGATGTAACTGTGTTGTGCTCATTTACAGCAGGGCTGTGCTATCTACGCCTTTGAGCTGACACATCCAACTTCTGCAGGCATTTATTGACCGGTAAGCCTTCCCGAGTATAAACATTTGACTAAGGGCACAAGATGTCTGATAAATCAACACAGAACGGACCTGATCAGTTGCTTTACACTTGTGAAGCTACTGAGAAAGAGAATGGACACCTATGGATCTGTCCAGAATGCTGGTTTGGTAGTTGTCACTAACCCTAGGATGTGCTCTCATACCCATTTTAGACTGGATGATATCTGTGTCTTTTGGCCCAGCAACACTGAGATCCACAAATCCTTCCTTAGTCACCTTGTATAACATGCTTGTTAATCTATTCTGCTAACTCCCTCCACAACCCCCCCCCCCCCCCCTCCTGCCCTTTCCAAATGCAGCCCCCGAACACACAAGGAGAAGATGATGGGCTATCCAAATGTCTGCTCTGTAATCTTATAACTTGTCTTTTTTAGTTTTGCCAGCAGAAACAATATTCCTGTGAATCTTGCCTGTAAGTATGTTTCCATCAAACATGCCAGTTTGTAAAATTCTTCCATCAATTCCATCCTCTTGTAGCATATTTCAGATAATTGATTTTCATGATATTAAAAACAAACAAACTAACTATTTGCTTCTGGCAGCTGTGATCTGTTTCTGCAATGGGCTGTGATCTACTAAGCCTTCAAATAATCGATGGCATGGTTCAATTAGCCAGTTCCAATCATCACCACTGTCCTTTACCATACATTTATAATAATATCTTGTATTTTTTTTTTTACCTCAACCCTAGAGAAGTGCTGGTGGGGAAAACAGAAGAAAAAAGAATCCTGATGCTGGTGGGGTTAAACTTGGGCAACTGACTGTGTCAACAAGAATACTAACTGCTATACAACTGAGGTTGTAACTGCTATACAACTGTAGTTGTAACTGCTATACAACTGTGGTTGTAACTGCTATACAACTGGGGTTGTAACTGCTATACAACTGAGGTTGTAACTGCTATACAACTGGGGTTGTAACTGCTATACAACTGTGGTTGTAACTGCTATACAACTGGGGTTGTAACTGCTATACAACTGAGGTTGTAACTGCTATACAACTGAGGTTGTAACTGCTATACAACTGTGGTTGTAACTGCTATACAACTGGGGTTGTAACTGCTATACAACTGTGGTTGTAACTGCTATACAACTGTGGTTGTAACTGCTATACAACTGAGGTTGTAACTGCTATACAACTGTGGTTGTAACTGCTATACAACTGAGGTTGTAACTGCTATACAACTGGGGTTGTAACTGCTATACAACTGTGGTTGTAACTGCTATACAACTGGGGTTGTAACTGCTATACAACTGGGGTTGTAACTGCTATACAACTGGGGTTGTAACTGCTATACAACTGGGGTTGTAACTGCTATACAACTGGGGTTGTAACTGCTATACAACTGAGGTTGTAACTGCTATACAACTGTGGTTGTAACTGCTATACAACTGGGGTTGTAACTGCTATACAACTGGGGTTGTAACTGCTATACAACTGTGGTTGTAACTGCTATACAACTGGGGTTGTAACTGCTATACAACTGGGGTTGTAACTGCTATACAACTGGGGTTGTAACTGCTATACAACTGGGGAACTGTGGTCGAGGCAAACCAGAAAACAGTGAGAAAAGCAACCTAGCCACTTGCTACTGACCTCTTCAGGTAGCTGTTCCATTATTACGGTGGTTTCCTTGAGCTTGGTATTACACTCTCTTGCACAAATCAGAAAATATCCTGTGGACAACACAAATGGTCAGGTTTTATTTTCTCAACTGTAGCACTATTGACAATGAATGTATATAATTACTACACCATTCTTTCCCCCAAAACCAAAATGGGACCCAGGAAGGCATACAGGGAAAGCCTAGATAAAGGTCTATCTTGTACTTAAATTTCTCAAAGATGGTTCTCATATACAAAATATGGTCCCCTGTTCCTCTACCGTGTCTAAAACTTCTTGTCATTCATATTCTTTTTTCTTTTTAATCCTTTCCACGATAATTTGCCGAAGGATTTTACTGGCATGGCTGATCAGAGGTATAGTACACTAAATGGTACATCATTTAAGATTTCCTTTTTTTTTCAGAGAGGAGTGTAGACTTCTTTTCCTCGATCTGGGAAAGTTGGCACTGTTTCAGATTTTCAAACATAGTACAAGATTTATACAGATAGTGGCATGGTATATACTGACAATGGCTTCTCTTTTCCGTGAGGCTCAGGTTCTTATGCTTCTACTTTCTGCATCTGCCCTGTTTGTTGATCTTTGTACATCTTGTCCACAATGCTCCCTCCACCTCTCTAGTATTTTCTTTACTCTCGATCAAGATATTGCTGTTTTCGTCATTTATCAAATTTAAGGATGTTTGTGAAGATTCTGATCTTTACTTAACATTTCTCTGTCTATACCCTGTTACTGGAGATGCTCTACTGTGTTGTATGTCTAAATTACAAATTGTGTCTTGGGCTATCCTCAGAATAACGGAGACTAAAGATGGCGGCCGCAAAATATCCCGACGAGCCTCAGTCACGTGTCAATTGCGCACTTGTGGTCACAAGCACATGGCGGGAAAACTAGGATTAGTGTCTGTTGACAATTTCGAGAAACGGAACAAACCGCAGAGTTAAACTCGCCGCCGATTCTCCGGGGATGGGGCTAAACTAGATGGCTGGGACCCACGAGCAGTAGCTACCGCATCTCCTGCAGCGTCCTCATTTTATTTGCTAGTGTGGGAGGCTCTCGGCGGAGTTTTCATCGGAAGGAAGTCGGCAATTAGTCGAGTTTTAATGGCGTAACAGCCACAAACATCAGATTTTCTGGCACTACTTACAACTTGTGTGCCATAATTTCCAGATATAAAGGCATAAAATCATCGGTAAGTAGTCGATTTGATATAAAAAAATTTTCATTCCTTATTAGTTTTGACTTCAATTTTTGATTATTTACAACACATGACATGTGACTGAGGCTCATCAGGATATTTTGTGGCCGCCATCTTTAGTGCCCGTTTTTCGGAGGATAGCCGTGTCTTGTGTTCTTTAATTGCCTTTCTCACTTTGTTCATGTGATTTTTGGGCTATCTGAATAACGGCCCCAAATTATCGAAGCCGAAAATATACCCTAACAGAGCCTCAGTCACATGTCAATTGCGGACTTCCGGAGATTATACCACCACCGCCGAATTGGGACTTCCGGTGACTTCCGCGACCATCTAGAGTATCTCCCATGCCGCTACGCGCAGCATGGATTGGGGCTACACTAGATGGCTACGCAAGACTCTTGTAGACCACAGGCTGCGACACAACTTAGCAACCGCATTCTTCCGACGCAAGACTTACTGACCGTAGATGTGAGACCTGCGGATCTATATGTCGTAATAAGCGATAAGCATGCGTCGTTTCCGTGATGTGTTACCCTAACCCTACCCCTAACCCTATCCCAAACCCTACCCCTAACCCAAACCCTAACCCTACCCCAAATCCTAACCCACACCCTAAGACTAACCCTAGGATGACAGGCAACTATATCATTTGTTTTGTTCCATGTTTTCCACTCTGTAATTGCACTGCAGCCAGAGGAGTGAACTCAGACTAAGCGGCCGTCGCCTTCCAGCTAGCGACCGTTATTTAAAGGAGAGCCAATTATTTTATATGTTCATTTTATTTGAACCATGTTTGTGTACATATCATATATGTGATAATGAAATAATATAGTATACAGTTTTAGTGTGAGATAGTGACTATAAAAATTAAAAAAAAATCCTGTGACAAAACATGTATTTATTTAGTCATTGTCACTAACGTATGTTACATTCATAATGTACCCAGACATTAGATTTAAAAAAAAAAATTTCTCTCTTGGTAAACACACAAACCTGCGTTGTTTTGTTGACGTTCAGAGACCTTTGGTCACCGACTGGAGACACCGAGAAATGACCGCAGGTGAAGTAAGGCGCCTCTGTGAGATAAGCTTGCTATAATGTCAGAGCAATCAAAACAACACAATACTTGATCTCTTATGTAAGACGGGAATATCCTGGAAGCCCAAGTCACAATCTTGTGACTGGTGAACTTGTTCCCGAATAACTAGGTTTCCCTTTCCGTCTCTGGGGTCAGGGGTGAAAGGTTGTAAGGCTAGAGCCATTATCAACAGTTTTAAACTACAAGGATCCCTAACTTTTAAAACCACTTTAAAGGCTGAACAACCGGGTGTTTAGTGAGGGTTTCTGTCGACTAGCTGGCACAGCCGTTTCTTGAAAATATTTGCGATGTGACAGGTATATTCCAAACAAGAAAATATACTAGTTAAATGTGGTAATGAAAATATGGGGGGGGGGGGGGGGGGGGGGGGATTTAATCTGCGAATAGAAATTAAGCCAGTTTTTGGCTGTCGTAACATATGTGGTTTACTAACAAAATTGATATTTATATGTATGTGTGTGTTTTTTTTCAAACTTCTATTTCTAGTTGTTAGATTGTATACGTATTATGTTGAATTAAAAAAAAAAAAAAAAACTGGTAGGAGAGTCGCATCCTTTCAAATTCCAAATATCCCGTTAAAAATGCAAGCGACTATTTTTTTTTTCATCCCGTTCTTTGAGAACCTCTGTATTTATTCCATAAATGCATATGATTGCTTTGCAGATTTTGTTTCTTGTCCGTTTAGTTCTTCCAGTCCCAGTTTGTGTTGTATTTAGTATTCCGTTAATAAAGACATTGATAAAACGTTCGATTGTAATTATGCGCATCTTTTCCGTCCCCGTTGTGTTTTCCAGTCACAGTTTGTGTTGTACATGTATTTAGTATAGTACTACCTCTTGCTTGGAAAACTAATAGCAGAAGGCAATGGAAGGAGTTGCAGAGGCCGACCAGCACGATTATGAACACAGGATATCAGTAACTTTTTGGATATGAAAGTACACGAAGCGGGTGAACTGACGAGAGACCGTTTCTTTCAGGAGGATTTTGATGAGAGCGACGTTCTGCAAAGGACTTGCAACATGTTTGCAATCGTTTCCCAAATTCTTGTGAGAGCTCTTGCTGTAATTAGTGCTTAGAAAGGAATATCATCACAGCACTCCGGGCAGACCCACAGGTGCTTCGATCTCCTCCTCAAAAGCTCCTCAAGTGTAACACGACTGATGACGCCTGTTCTGTAATGAAACTAGTGAAATGTTAATTTCTTGCAGCTCCAGGCTGCACCCCCTTGTCAATCAGTTTAGACAGGAATATGGAATCATGTCCTTTGTCGTGCTGCTCGGTACGGTAAGTACAGCGCATGGCATTGATAGTATCACTTATGTCCAGTACTCGGCCAGCCATAGCAACTGCAGTGTCGGCAAGATAGTCTGCACGCTCGTTCCCTTGAAAACCTGGCACAAAGATTAAGGTTAGGGCAGATATTCGTGAAGTGCTTAATGTTGAAATCCATTCTTGCCTGATAAATCAAGCTTGACTTTTTTTAAGCATATTCATCGAGTCACTAAGAAAGCATACGTGTGTGAACTTTTGAGTACCAAGCAATGCTAAAGGCACTAAAGCCTTTGTTACAGCCATAGTTTCAATTGCAAGGCTACTAGTTGTAACAGCAAAGGCGCCATTTATCTCCTTGATGATTTTTCCCCTTGAGCTTACTGTGAAGGCCCATGACTGACTGACTTTCTACCCCACCAGGACATCACAAAAGCGACAAACACCCGATGACACAAAGTGCCACCATGTGGATGAGGATCACAGCGGAGAGGTCCAAGAAACCACGTTTAGCCATTAGGTCATATTTATGGTCGGGCTATATTGCGGCCCCTGGCAAGAGCCAGGGTGGGGCTTCAAACAACGAAAAATTGCATGTCACATGGAGATGACTTATGGTTGTAATGAGCATACACTTCGCCTGCCCCTAATTACTGACCCATCTGTGTCACAGCTCTTGTTGTGAGAAAACGAAAACAAACCATTGCGGTGCAAAGGTCAAGTTGACTTCTGCTATTGAAAAGCAGACGAAAATGGCAGCCAGAAGAATTCGCTGTGTTTTAAAACACACTGCTTTATTCCAGCCTCCAGCCTCTCTGTCTGCTGTAATAGCAGCGGCAAATGTTACTTCACGCGAATACTCAACTTTTAAAGACCGGTAAATATTTACAATCCTGTAGCAAACACTTTAATTAATTCAATGGACATTTGTGTTACCGGTCGTTTTGATCTAATTTGCCAGATTGCATTCTTCATTTTACAGTACCTTTATCCAAACTCAGTTGTGGAAGATTTGTTAAATAAAACATGAAACATTATCCCCCGATTACTGAACAAATTTCATTGAATCTAGAAGAGAGGAAAAGACGCTGGCTTTGGATGGGATGCAAAGGGAGAAAACCTGGCTCTCCTCCGAACCTCAACCCCCGCATTATGGCGGCAACAAATATCCTTACGGGGCTCAGTCCTATTAAAAATATGCAAACTTCCGGCGACGAACGAATCGCGGCAAAACTAGGATCGGCTCCGTATAACGAAACAAATGCTCTAACAGGGTCTCAGCGATATTTAATTGGCAGCTGTTTCTGTGACTATGCCTCACCGCCGATGGTATCCCCCGCGCCGCTACGCGTGGCGCTGATAGGAGCTAAACTAGATGGCTGGGACTCACGAGCAGCAGCTACCGCATCTCCTGCAACTTCCTCCAATTAATTTTCTCGTGAGTCCCAGGCACCTAGTTTAGCCGCCTCTCCGTGCCGCGCGTAGCGGCGCGGGGTATACTGTAGGCGGTGAGTGTAACCGCATTTTAGGCATGCCGAAAAGTTTGAGGACAACAACAACGCTGCTAAACTGCCTCAGTGCACGTGGTTTCCCAGCCATGTCGCTTTTATCGTCAGTAATGTTGCGTGTCTTGAAATTGTCCATGGTCGCTAGTATCGTCTGCAGAAACGCTCGAAAGTGTCAACGGTCGCTATTATCGTCTACTACTATCGTCTGCAGTGTTGCGTCTCTTGAAATTGTCAGGTAATCCTAGTTTTGCCGCCATTCGTTTGTCGCCGAAAGTTTGCATATTTATTATAGGACTGAGCTCCGTAAGGATATTTGTTCGGCTGCCACCATAATGCCGGGGTACAAGTTCGGAGGAGAGCAGAAAACCTTATAACAATAAAAACTAGAATGTTTGCACTGGAAGCCACCCGGTCAAAAATAATGGGCTATCTTTCGAATTACAGTCATAATTATTCGAGGCTAAGAAAATAACCTAGCAGGGCCTCGGTCATATGTAAATTGCTGACCTCTTTCCGGCGACTATACTACAACTGCTTACAGCACGGGGGGCGCCGGGGGGGGGGGGGGGGGGCGGCTAAACTAGACGACTCAAATAAATAAAATGTAAGAAGCTGCAGGAGATGCGGCTGCTGCTGCTGCTTTGAGTCCCAGTCATCTAGTTTAGCCCCAACCCCCCTCCCCCCCCCCCCCACCCCCACCCCTGCGGTGCGGGAGAAACTCTCAGCGGTGACTCTAACTCGGCGAAAGCTTTTCCGCATTATGCGGTATAGTCGCCAGAAAGAGGTCCGGAATTTACATATGACTAAGGCCCTGTTAGGGTATTTTTTTAGCCTTGATAATTTGGGACCGTTATTCGGAAAGTAGCCGAATAAAGCTGATTCACACCCCCCACTCCCTCCCACCACAAAAAAAAACGTGAAAAAAAAAAGGAACTAGAGCTTGAAATTAAAAAGATGGGGAGAAACTGAGGCAAGAAGCTTGCAATAGCAAATAATATGATGCCTTTTCTTGAATTGTTCGGGGATAATAGGGGGATAACAGACAGAAGAGAAAACTATCTGCCTTTTTCTTTCTTTTGTATGTTTATATTAATAGTTTACAGTCTTGAATGTGGAGAAAATAGTCTGCGCTATATTTAATGCATTGTCTTATTATTCAGTGTAATCATCTCAGCCAAACAGCAAGTAAACGGAGTAGATTTTCATTATGAGGAAACAGGTACTGGTAAACACACAGTTCTACTTCTGCCGGGGGCTTTAGGTAAGGCATTTTTCAAATGTGTATTGTTCAAAAAGCCAAAAAGAGCAACAAAGAGGTTTTGAAAGAGGCGGGAGCTCGAAGACAACTTATCACAGACATCAGAAAGAAACAGTCATCATTTTTCTGCCATGTTATGAGAAGAGGGAAAATAGAACATGTTGTGACCACTGGAAAGATCTGTGGAAGGAGGGATGGAGGAAGACAACGAGAGAAGATTCTTGACAGTCTTTTTGCACGGCATGGAGGTGTGTCGGCACACGGACTGATACATGCTGCAGAAGATCACAGATTGTGGAGACCCATGATCGCCCACACTAGTTGGCAAGGCAACTGATGATGATGATAATTGTTCCAGTTTATCTGACAATCAAAAGTTGATAATTGTGGTTCCTCCTGCTTTTCCTGCTACTTCTTCATCTGTTTTTTTCTTTATCATCATAATTATCTTGTTATTATTATTATTATGATTATTTTTATATTTATGATGATGATGATGATTATTATTATTCAGATTCCCCTGTATTTGAGCCTCAGACTTCAGTATTTATTTTCTGGATAGAATTGCCCAGTTGATTATATGTGCCCCAATGTTTAGTTCCCATAGTGGTCCTTGCAGTCGAATGTTATCTTATGTTATGTTGTCTTCTTCTTCGCGTTCACTCTCTGTCAACTCCACTGGGAAATTCTGGTAGCTCATCCACTTGTAGACTCTAGTCCTATTCCAGAAACTGGGTGTTTTGTGCTTATTCATTTTACAGGTCTGACTCATTTGCATGCAGACTGTTTCTTTCCTGTCAGGCAAATGTACTCTGACTTCACAAGAAGCTCCCAATTAGTCGACTCTTACGACATGCTTTTGGGCAGGGAGTGGGTCTATTCTCGTTTTCCCCACAATGGTCGACTCTTACGACATGCTTTTGGGCAGGGAGTAGGTCTATTCTCGTTTTCCCCACAATGGTCGACTCTTACAACATGCTTTTGGGCAGGGAGTAGGTCTACTCTCGTTTTCCCCACAATGGTCGACTCTTACGACATGCTTTTGGGCAGGGAGTGGGTCTATTCTCATTTTCCCCACAATGGGGCCCCGGAAACCGACACAGGGGATGTTATGTTGTGGTATTAAAATTTATGTGCTTTACCCCTATGTCACACGATCATGTTAGCATCAGAAATGTATAATTATCCATTAACCTAGTCTGTACAGAATTAATGATATCTGCTCTGTCCATGCTTCTTACAGCATGCATTGGTGCATTGCTTGCAATTTGTCCGTTCACTCATTACCTTTCACATCAACATGGCCAGGTCCTGTTGCAGTTAGAGCTGGTGTCAAGTCCCAGGGTCAAGGGGATAGGTCCAGTAAATTGGAACTCAAAGACTGGTACTGCCTCCATTTTTTGGGGGGTCAGTGACGAAACATTGAAGCTTGCCTGATTGGGCTTGTCATGTATAGTATTCCTCTCAGAGATAATCATACAGGGTACAGGTGAGGGCAAACAGAGAAGTGAAAGGCAGAGACAACTCTGAACTGATTGACTAGTATTGAGTTGAGTTAAGCTAAGAACTCACATTGCAGCACTCGGGACATTCCCTGAGTGCTCCGTCCTCATCTTCAGCAGCCAGTGAATACTACCAATGGCAGTCTTATTGTATGTCCTTCTTAGTCATAGGAAATGGGTTAAAAATGCAGTACTTCCACACTTGTGCATTTTGTTGAAAATAGAGCAGTGAGGGATTATAATTGTTGGTTATTCATGACACCCCTACAACCCATATTTGAGGATAAGATAAGGATGATGCTGAATTTTACTTATATGATTATCTGTTATCCAGAAAAATATTATAATTAGTTTCTGAAATGTCCATATAACCCTTTTTTATTTTCTTCCATCTCTATTGCCAGCACAATTGTCACATTACTTTGATGGTTTTTCTAGGAACCACTCGTACAGATTTCCTGCCCCAGTTGACGGGTCTCAGTGCTAGCAAATACCGGATTATTGCCCTGGATTTGAGAGGTTACGGTAGCAGCAGACCTCCAGACAGAGACTGGCCTCCAATGTTTTACCACAGAGATGCTGATGATGTTGCTGTTTTTATGCAGGTAGGAACTAATAGTTTGTTTTGTTTACTGTTTGGCTGTCAGTTCATCAACATCGTCGTGTGGCTTGCTAATTAGCATGGTTAGTGATGAACTAGTTGTTTGTTTTCTTTACTGTTTGGCTCTCAGTTCATCAACATTATTGTGTGGCTTGCTAATTAGCATGGTTGGGGAAGAACTAGTAGTTTGTTTTCTTTACTGTTTGGCTCTCAGTTTATCAACATTGTCATTTGGCTTGCTAATTAGCATGGTTGGTGAAGAACTAGTAGTTTGTTTTCTTTACTGTTTGGCTCTCAGTTTATCAACATTGTCATGTGGCTGGCTAATTAGCATGGTTGGGGAAGAACTAGTAGTTTGTTTTCTTTACTGTTTGGCTCTCAGTTTATCAACATTGTCATGTGGCTGGCTAATTAGCATGGTTGGGGATGAACTAGTAGTTTGTTTTCTTTACTGTTTGGCTCTCAGTTTATCAACATTGTCATTTGGCTTGCTAATAAGCTTGGTTTGTGATGATTGCCATCTCATGCATCAGAGTCTCACTGTGAGTTGTCAGAGGTTAAGATGAAAAGATAGTCTTAAAGCAGATACTGTCATTTGGATGTGAAGTGTTTGGCATTAACAGTTTCTAGGCCCTGGCATATGACCTATGGTGACCACTTCCTTTCCTCATCATCTTTCCATTGAACAGTAAATACGTGCTTAGTTTGTAAGTCAGCATCTGTGGCTTAGGCGTTGCGAACAAGCTTTGTAATGCCGGGGTGCCAGGTTCGATCCCAGCTACGGACCTTGCGCCAGTTTTGACAGTGGTATCGAGAAGCCGACCGTCCAGAAAGCAATAGCAAACTACTGGATGTAAATTGCCTAGAAAAACCACAACAGCCAAAAAAATAATGCTGGTTCTGTAACGTCCTGTTAAGGATACACAACTAACTTTTTAGTTTGTAAGAAACAGTTAACTTGTGTGTGTTTTTTGGTTGTTGTCCCCCCATTCCCCTCCCCTCCCCCTCCCCCCTCCCCGGTATTTATTATTAACCAGTCAGAAAACCACCAAACCCTAGCACAAGATGAATACCTTATTATGGTCAGATCAGAAAAGTCATTATCCTGCACCTCAGAACAGGGCACTTTTTGGTCAAAACAAGAACAACAGTGGGAAGTCAACTTAGACCACTGAATAAACTAAAAACAGGAGTGAAATTTCATTGAGAGACAAAAGTTGCAGATAAAGACAACTTATTTTATGTGAACGAAAGGAAGAAGAAGGGGTTTAAATAATAACTGTTCTGTAATGTAGTAATAACTGGTCACAGCAGCAAAGATCTGGGACATGAGTTAGATAAAGTGTGACTGGGTAGGTTCGTGTAACTGTGGGCAGGGGCAGAAGGAGTTAATCAAAGTAATAACTGTTTAGAACAGAAATACTTTGAACCAAGGACGGGATGCAGAGGTGCTGAGCCACTCTTGTTGGTGCACTAGGAGGACCAGGGTTCATACTTGTCACTCATCAAGAACTGTTGTTTGTTGGTTTGTTTGTGTTTACCGGCCAAAAGACCTGCTTGTTCGTCCATTTCTGGACTTTGGCTGCGTTCCAGGTCCTGAATCTTGCGTGTGCATCTGTTTTACAGATCTTACTTATTTGTGTGCAGACTGTTGGTTCCTTACCTCTCAGGCTGATGCGGTCTGACTCTAAAGGAAGCCCCTAGTTAGTCAACTTCCGACATGCATGTTGGGGAGGCGCTGGGTCTATTCTTGTCTTTACAATAGAACCCTGGAACCCATACAGGGACCATCAAGAACTATCTACATCTCTCCGTAGTCAACCTAGAAACAGATTCCCAACTGGGTACCTGGCTAACTTGGATAGGATCAAAGTTTCATTCAAGATTTGAGTACGTCTCCCTGAGAGATGATGAACCAACAGTCTGCACACAACTAAGCCAGATCTGTAAAATGGATATGCACACAGAACTCAAGCCCTAGAGCAAGACTGAAGTCCAGAAGTGGATGAACAAACAGGAGCTAACAGAAGTCAAAGACTAGAACAAACTGGTAAAAGTACCATATGTCTGGGAGACAGGGTTTACTATTTCAAGCATTCCTCATCTTGAGGGAGATTTGAATACAGTTGGGGCCAGCTGTCACAGAAATATGTCACTTAATGTTGTTGTTGTTGTTTTTAGGCATTAAACATTCCAAGATATTCAGTGCTTGGCTGGAGTGATGGAGGTATAGTAGCCATGATACTTGCTGCTTCCAATCCTGCAAGTGTACACAAGCTGGTTGTCTGGGGCTCCAACGCCTACATTTCAGACGTGGACCTGCAGCTGTACAAGAGTACGTATTCTTTTATCAAGGAATCCTTTCAGTATTTGTACCTGCCTGCTTACCTTACTGTTTGTCTGTCTACACATCTGTCTGTCAGTTGGTTTTGTCTCTCATCTATCTATCTGTCTGTTAGACTTGTCTGTCATCTTTCAGTCTGTCATTCAGTCCTGTCTTTCATCTATCTGTACCTGTATGTATTTACCTGTCATTTTATCAACATTTCTTGTACCCTACCAGGAGCTTTTAAATGCATGAGGTAAGAACTGGTGAAGCACTGAAGTTATTTCTGACAGCTTGTGAGAACCTGGTAACAACTGGCAAGGTTGATAGAAAGAGAGCAAGAGGAGGGCAAAGATATCTATACCTGGATGGCCTGGCCAGATGGATAGGGCCAGATGAAAGCATTGAACTTGTCTGTGATTCTGGCAATTGTGTGAGATGCAAAACATGACAGCGTCCACATACTGGCATGGCACATGATGATGATGATGGTGATGGACTGGGATGAGAATGTTTTGTATAGCTGGCATGTCTTCTTCTTCTTCTTCGCGTTCACCAGCTGTAAACTCTGGCGGAAGGTTCTGGTTGCTCGTCCACTACTGAACTGCAGTCCTGCTCCAGAACCTGAGTGTTGCATGTGCATCAGTTTTACAGATCTCATTCTCTTGAATACAGACTGTTGGCTCCTTGCCTCTCCGGCAGATGCACTCTGACTTCAAAGGAAGCTTCTCAATTAGTCGACTCTTACGACAAGCTTTTGGGGAGGCAGTGGGTCTATTCTTGTTTTCCCTACAATGGGGCCCCGGAACGCACACGGGGGAGAGCTAGCATGTCAAACTGAGGGTCCACCGAGGGCTATGTGGGCCACATTTGTGTTGTCATGAATGACACACACGACAACTAATTGAAGTCAGTTATTTTGATTTAAATACTGCACGCAAAAGGTTGCATGTTTGAAATGCCTGATGCCTGACTAGCATGGTAAAATAAAAATGTGTATGTCAAGTTTGTTTCCTGCAAGTTGGAGCTACACTACAGTTGTGTATCTGTGAACTAGTTATCTGATTTCACTGTACATGTGTTTGTGATTTCCCTTAGCAGTCTGTCTGAGACACAGTAGACTCAGCTTCAAGTTTGTTTTCTGCAAGTTGGAGCTACACTACAGTTGTGTATCTGTGAACTATTTATCTGATTTCACTGTACATGTGTTTGTGATTTCCCTTAGCAGTCTGTCTGAGACACAGTAGACTCAGCTTCAAGTTTGTTTCCTGCAAGTTGGAGCTACACTACAGTTGTGTATCTGTGAACTAGTTATCTGATTTCACTGTACATGTGTTTGTGATTTCCCTTAGCAGTCTGTCTGAGACACAGTAGACTCAGCTTCAAGTTTGTTTCCTGCAAGTTGGAGCTACACTACAGTTGTGTATCTGTGAACTAGTTATCTGATTTCACTGTACATGTGTTTGTGATTTGCCTCAGCAGTGTGCATGAAACACAGTAGACTCAGCTTCAAGTCTGTTTGCATTCTCTGTTGGAACTGTGCTTTGTTCAATCAGCGCCCAACCCATTTTCGAAAAGCTCCTCTACAGCAATAACATCGTTGTCCTACAAGAAACACACCTCAGTGACGAGATTGTTAGAATGACGGGCTTCCATTGCTTCTACCTTTCCTGCCAGTGATACATGAGGCATTTAATGCTAGACTCATATTTATAGACCAGTGGGTGGCTTGTTCAACCTGATACTGGCTGCCTTTACTTCCCACACCATTTCCTGGTACCAGTTTTAGGGTGGCTTGACCTGGAAGCCAAGGTCAGTTTTATTTGTAAAAATTCCCCCAGTATGTATTCGAACCCCATACCTTCCCATATGGGTTCCAGGGCCCATTGTAGGAGAAGAAAATAAAGCCCTTCCTGCTTCCCTAACAAGCGTATCATATGTATTGACTAATTAAAGGAGTGTCCTTCTAAGTCAGAGTGTGTCTGCCCGACAGGTGAGGAGCCAGCATCTGTATACAAATAAGCCAGACCTGTAAAACAGATGTGCATGCAAAATCAAGTTCTGGAACAAAACTAAAGCCCAAAAGTGGAAGAATAACCAAAACTTTGTCCAGAGTTGAC
This sequence comes from Candidula unifasciata, assembly GCA_905116865.2. Classification (NCBI taxonomy): domain Eukaryota; kingdom Metazoa; phylum Mollusca; class Gastropoda; order Stylommatophora; family Geomitridae; genus Candidula; species Candidula unifasciata. Next base: position 65,721 of record CAJHNH020001933.1, on the reverse strand, counting down.
AGCCTGTGAACACTAAGAAAAAGAAACCCAAGAGCTTCACAGATGATGTTCTGACCACGAAACAGGAACACTTGTACTGGACAAAGGAGACATTCTGAAAGCCATTTATGAACGAATGCTGATAGAATACATGAGGTTAGATGAAACAACATGCATAAGAATGTTTGATCGAGTAATTAGATGTGGATCAGCCAAGGAGGGATGTATGAGAGGAAGAGAATGACAAGTTTGTAATCAGTGTGCTACTGCAACAGTCAGCTTCTACACCTTAAGACATTTGCTGCGGGAGACGGACCACCTATGAGTATACCCGATGTGCTGTGATGTCGATTCTGAGATTCACACAAGCAAGTAAGCATCTAGCCACTGGACCACTGCCACTCAACGATGATTGTTGACTATGCTGTAATTGTTTATCTGTACTCCCACTTGCCTGAGTTGACTGTTTACCTATTAAATATTTGATTCTCCTGGTTGTTTTCTAATCATTGTCATGTACTGATCAGACGTACAAAACATTGACGACTGGAGCCCAAAGATGAAACAGCCCTTCATAGATGTGTATGGAGAAGAATATTTCCGCAAGCAGTGGCAGGGTTGGTCTCAGGCCGTGCTGAACTACACCACCCACAGAAATGGTGAGTGAGTGAGCATTGCATGACCATCTGATCTCTCTGCCCGGCTCTCTAGCGTAGTTGGCTAAACCAGATTGCGCGTTGACCGGGTGACGAACTTCTTGTGGTCTGGGTTCACTCCCGGGGGTAGGCAGAAAAGCCACATTTCTCCCAGATTTACGGTATTTACAACCCCTGGCTTCTGGATACTAAAACAAACAACAAACAAACAAACTGATCTTCTCTCTAGTCAATGAATGAAAGAAATAAAGAAGCATACTTCATCAAAAGAGCATACACAAGTAGATTTTGTTTGTCAGAAGTGACCCTCCTTTGTGTGAATGACTGAAAAAATTTTTTTCATGCCCAAGGAGTTTATATCACTTGTATAATGTCTACCATGTGTCATTTCCTGTTAAGCTGTTACTTCATCTGTTCAAAACTGCTGTTATATTTAGCATCATCATGCTGAGCTGTTACTTCATCTGTTCAAACTGCTGTTATATTTAGCATCATCATGCTGAGCTGTTACTTCATCTGTTCAAACTGCTGTTATATTTAGCATCATCATGCTGAGATGTTACTTCATCTGTTCAAACTGCTGTTATATTTAGCATCATCATGCTGAGCTGTTACTTCATCTGTTCAAACTGCTGTTATATTAAGCATCCTCGTGCTGCCACTGTATTTGTCTCCTTGATATCCACCTTGTCTTCAAAAGTGATGTGACCTATTTTAACTCACAGTATCACATTTTGGGAACACTTAAGAATAAAAATGGCACGATTGAGCACCAACAAATTTCATCCTGTATTTCTTTGATGTTCCAATATTCACCTTGTTCAGACTGTATTCATTTGTACAGTATACCTGAGATTGTTACATGCATTTGTGGTCAGAAATGTGGTTTATTTAGGTACTGGAATGTTTGTCGTCTTTCCGGCAGAAAGTTCTGGTTGTTTTGATCACCTCTAAGCTTTAGTCTTTTTCCAGAATGAGTGTTGCGTGCACATCCATTTTACATAACTGACTTATTTGTATGCAGATTGTTGGTTCTTTATCTATCAGGCCAATGCACTCCAACTGCAAAGAAAGGCCCCCCCCCTTAGTTGACTTTACGACATGCTTGTTAGGGAGGAGTGGATCTGCACTTGTTTTCCCCACTTGTTGTGGGTCATGGAACCCACACAGGGAATTCACTGGAATAATAAGACAGCTATGGTACATAACCGGTAAACAAAGTAACATGCTGAGAACATGAATCTTTCCTGTAGCCACATCTGGAGTTGAGTCATCATCTACCATTTCACAACCATTAAAGAAGCGTTTAGGTATTATATTGTCAAGAGACTCAAACCCTAGTCCCTAAGGTATACTCTGTGGTGTTATCTGTTCCAGGAGATATCTGTATTGACAGCTTGCACAACATTCAGTGTCCAACCTTGATTGTGAATGGAGTCAAGGACCCTATGGTATCACAGGAACACCCAGCGTTTCTACATAAGCACATCGCAAATTCCAGGTACTTGGTTTTACATTAACTCTTTGTGTTTACAGACGTTTGACTTCTTCTTTATGTTCTGTTAGCAACTATCTTCACTGCAAAGATACACTTTTATGATGATTTTAAAACAAATTGTAAACTGCAAAGTGGTTTTGTGAATCTTTTTCTTCTTCTTCTTCTTCTTCCTCTATTGTTCGCTTGAAATAGATTATCTATATCTGCAATGTTGTCTCTAGTATGAACTTATTTTGTCTTCATCTTAGCGTTCTCCAGCTGTAAACTCTGGTTGAAATTTCTGGTTGCTTGGTTACTTCTGGACTTGTCTTGTTCCAGTACTAGAATGTTGTTTTGCACATCTCTTATACAGATGTGGCTTATTTGCAGACTGTTCTTTCCTCGTCTCAAGCAGATGCACTCTGACTTTAAAGAAAACACCCTAAATGTATCACCTTTTGTGACATGCTTGAAAGAGGGGCAGCCGTTCTATCTTGAAAGAGGTGCAGCTGATCTGTCTTGAAAGAGGGACAGTCGTTCTATCTTGAAAAAGAGACAGCCGATCTATCTTGAAAAATGGACAGCCATACTATCTTCAGAGTGGGACACCTGTTCTATTTTTGTTTCCCCTACCCAAAATGAGGCCCTGGAAACCCACACGGGGAGTTTTCAGTCCTCAGGAAACCTGAGTCTTAACTATTTCAGCCCATAGTATTGACAGTCGGGTCATCTGAGCCCTAACAAGAGCTTGCTTCTGTCTGACTGCAGTTGGTATAGATTCTCCACACCATCCCTCCACTCCCATCCTCCCAGTACTGTGGGTAGCACTGCATAGTTTTTGTGCTGCAGATATCTTCAAGCTCAGAAACTAGTAGGGTATGCAGAAACAGTTCTGACATTTAAGGTAGAGATGCCTATTAGTCTGTAACCAGGGTATGATTCCACACATGTTGCCGCGTTTAGCTTAGGCTAGTCCTGCTTCCCCTAACCACCCATTCTTGTATGTTAGTAACACACTCATGAAAGTATCAGAGCACAGTGTGGTTTCTCTTCTCATAGGGTGGTTGACTTTCCAGAGGGCAAGCACAACCTCCACCTGAGGTTCCACACAGAGTTCAACAGCCTGGTGGAGCAATTCTTGGATGAAGAGCTACTGAAACAGGAGTAGGCAAGACAGCAACACTGCCTCAGTTGTGTGGTGTGCAGCTTTATGTGGTTCAAGGTGCATCAGAGTGTGGCATTTGTGTTGAAATGTTTCATGTGGAAGCTAAAGTATGGTGGTTAGTTTACTTGCCTGCCATTGATCTAGGTTCAATCTCCAACATTGGTGGGAATGTTTTATAACCATTTCTACTCACGCAATGCTCACTCATGCATCCATGGCTTAGGCGTTGCGAGTCCGACTCATAATTCCATAGTACGGCCATTAAAACCCACTGCTGGCTGCGTGAATTTTTTTCATGGTATAGGGCGTTACAGGTCGACCCAGCCTGAAATGGGTACCAGGATGGCTGTCCTGGGGAAGTAAAGACGGCCGGCGTAATGCTGACCACATTACCCACCTATTGCTGATGGTCTGAACAAATATGGGTGCTCTTCCCATATACCCGATGCGCCTAAAGGCAAGAAAAGGGATCTTTACTTTACTTACTCTGAGATAAAGTCAGTCTTCTCAGATAGATAGATGCAGGACCCTATTTAGGATGTGTGACCACTGTACCGTCATTCATTTTACTCCCCCATTTTCTACTTAGCTAAACTTCAGCTCACTGAAGCACAGACTACCAACAATAAGCTGTGGAAGTATTTCCTTCAGTTTTAAAAGTATTGACATATTCAAAATTTACTGAATACACAACAAATGAAACAAATGTGCAGGTTGGGGTCCTAATGGAGCAGTGATGCCAAAAAATGTGGCCACCTTGTGCAGCTGCACATGTTGTACATGACCTAAATATGACCCTGAATAGGTACCATATAAAAGTGGAATAAAACAATTCAAGGACCCTTTCCCACACCTTCAGGCATGTTGGGAATTTAGGGTTAGACCTACATTTATAGACTAGTACATGTTGGGAATTTAGGTTTAGACCTACATTTGATAGACTAGTACATGTTGGGAATTTAGGGTTAGACCTACATTTGATAGACTAGTACATGTTGGGAATTTAGGTTTAGACTTACATTTGATAGACTAGTACATGTTGGGAATTTAGGGTTAGACCTACATTTATAGACTAGTACATGATGGGAATTTAGGTTTAGACCTACATTTATAGACTAGTACATGTTGGGAATTTATGGTTAGACCTACATTTATAGACTAGTACATGTTGGGAATTTAGGTTTAGACCTACATTTATAGACTAGTACATGTTGGGAATTTAGGGTTAGACTTACATTTGATAGACTAGTACATGTTGGGAATTAAGGGTTAGACTTACATTTGATAGACTAGTACATGTTGGGAATTTAGGGTTAGACCTAAATTTTATAGACTAGTACATGTTGGGAATTTAGGTTTAGACCTACATTTATAGACTAGTACATGTTGGGAATTTAGGGTTAGACTTACATTTTATAGACTAGTACATGTTGGGAATTTAGGTTTAGACCTACATTTATAGACTAGTACATGTTGGGAATTTAGGTTTAGACCTACATTTTATAGACTAGTACATGTTGGGAATTTAGGTTTAGACCTACATTTGATAGACTTGTACATGTTGGGAATTTAGGGTTAGACCTACATTTTATAGACTAGTACATGTTGGGAATTTAGGTTTAGACCTACATTTGATAGACTAGTACATGTTGGGAATTTAGGGTTAGACCTACATTTTATAGACTAGTACATGTTGGGAATTTAGGTTTAGACCTACACTTATAGACTAGTACATGTTGGGAATTTAGGTTTAGACCTACATTTGATAGACTAGTACATGTTGGGAATTTAGGGTTAGACTTACATTTTATAGACTAGTACATGTTGGGAATTTAGGTTTAGACCTACATTTATAGACTAGTACATGTTGGGAATTTAGGGTTAGACCTACATTTAGGCTATAGACTAGTACATGTTGGGAATTTAGGGTTAGACCTACATTTTATAGACTAGTACATGTTGGGAATTTAGGTTTAGACCTACATTTATAGACTAGTACATGTTGGGAATTTAGGGTTAGACCTACATTTTATAGACTTGTACATGTTGGGAATTTAGGTTTAGACCTACATTTGATAGACTAGTACATGTTGGGAATTTAGGGTTAGACCTACATTTTATAGACTAGTACATGTTGGGAATTTAGGTTTAGACCTACATTTGATAGACTAGTACATGTTGGGAATTTAGGGTTAGACCTACATTTTATAGACTAGTACATGTTGGGAATTTAGGGTTAGACTTACATTTTATAGACTAGTACATGTTGGGAATTTAGGGTTAGACCTACATTTGATAGACTAGTACATGTTGGGAATTTAAGTTAGACCTACATTTATAGACTAGTACATGTTGGGAATTTAGGGTTAGACCTACATTTTATAGACTAGTACATGTTGGGAATTTAGGGTTAGACCTACATTTATAGACTAGTACATGTTGGGAATTTAGGGTTAGACCTACATTTATAGACTAGTACATGTTGGGAATTTAGGGTTAGACCTACATTTGATAGACTAGTACATGTTGGGAATTTAGGGTTAGACCTACATTTGATAGACTAGTACATGTTGGGAATTTAGGGTTAGACCTACATTTTATAGACTAGTACATGTTGGGAATTTAGGGTTAGACTTACATTTTATAGACTAGTACATGTTGGGAATTTAGGGTTAGACCTACATTTGATAGACTAGTACATGTTGGGAATTTAAGTTAGACCTACATTTATAGACTAGTACATGTTGGGAATTTAGGGTTAGACCTACATTTTATAGACTAGTACATGTTGGGAATTTAGGGTTAGACCTACATTTATAGACTAGTACATGTTGGGAATTTAGGGTTAGACCTACATTTATAGACTAGTACATGTTGGGAATTTAGGGTTAGACCTACATTTGATAGACTAGTACATGTTGGGAATTTAGGGTTAGACCTACATTTGATAGACTAGTACATGTTGGGAATTTAGGGTTAGACCTACATTTTATAGACTAGTACATGTTGGGAATTTAGGTTTAGACCTACATTTTATAGACTAGTACATGTTGGGAATTTAGGGTTAGACCTACATTTGATAGACTAGTACATGTTGGGAATTTAGGTTAGACCAACATTTATAGACTAGTACATGTTGGAAATTTAGGGTTAGACCTACATTTATAGACTAGTACATGTTGGGAATTTAGGTTTAGACCTACATTTTATAGACTAGTACATGTTGGGAATTTAGGTTAGACCTACATTTATAGACTAGTACATGTTGGGCATTTAGGGTTAGACCTACATTTGATAGACTAGTACATGTTGGGAAATTAGGTTTAGACCTACGTTTGATAGACTAGTACATGTTGGGAATTTAGGGTTAGACCTACATTTATAGACTAGTACATGTTGGGCATTTAGGGTTAGACCTACATTTGATAGACTAGTACATGTTGGGAATTTAGGGTTAGACCTACATTTGATAGACTAGTACATGTTGGGCATTTAGGGTTAGACTTACATTTGATAGACTAGTACATGTTGGGAATTTAGGGTTAGACCTACATTTGATAGACTAGTACATGTTGGGAATTTAGGTTTAGACCTACATTTGATAGACTAGTACATGTTGGGAATTTAAGGTTAGACCTACATTTGATAGACTAGTACATGTTGGGAATTTAGGGTTAGACTTACATTTGATAGACTAGTACATGTTGGGAATTTAGGGTTAGACCTACATTTATAGACTAGTACATGTTGGGCATTTAGGGTTAGACCTACATTTATAGACTAGTACATGTTGGGAATTTAGGTTTAGACCTACATTTTATAGACTAGTACATGTTGGGAATTTAGGTTAGACCTACATTTATAGACTAGTACATGTTGGGCATTTAGGGTTAGACCTACATTTTATAGACTAGTACATGTTGGGAATTTAGGTTTAGACCTACGTTTGATAGACTAGTACATGTTGGGAATTTAGGGTTAGACCTACATTTATAGACTAGTACATGTTGGGCATTTAGGGTTAGACCTACATTTGATAGACTAGTACATGTTGGGAATTTAGGGTTAGACCTACATTTGATAGACTAGTACATGTTGGGCATTAAGGGTTAGACTTACATTTGATAGACTAGTACATGTTGGGAATTTAGGGTTAGACCTACATTTGATAGACTAGTACATGTTGGGAATTTAGGTTTAGACCTACATTTGATAGACTAGTACATGTTGGGAATTTAGGGTTAGACTTACATTTGATAGACTAGTACATGTTGGGAATTTAGGGTTAGACTTACATTTGATAGACTAGTACATGTTGGGAATTTAGGGTTAGACCTACATTTATAGACTAGTACATGTTGGGCATTTAGGGTTAGACTTACATTTATAGACTAGTACATGTTGGGAATTTAGGGTTAGACCTACATTTGATAGACTAGTACATGTTGGGAATTTAGGGTTAGACTTACATTTATAGACTAGTACATGTTGGGAATTTAGGGTTAGACCTACATTTATAGACTAGTACATGTTGGGAATTTAGGTTTAGACTTACATTTATAGACTAGTACATGTTGGGAATTTAGGGTTAGACCTACATTTGATAGACTAGTACATGTTGGGAATTTAGGGTTAGACCTACATTTTATAGACTAGTACATGTTGGGAATTTAGGTTTAGACCTACATTTGATAGACTAGTACATGTTGGGAATTTAGGGTTAGACCTACATTTGATAGACTAGTACATGTTGGGAATTTAGGTTAGACCTACATTTATAGACTAGTACATGTTGGGAATTTAGGGTTAGACCTACATTTATAGACTAGTACATGTTGGGAATTTAGGTTTAGACCTACATTTTATAGACTAGTACATGTTGGGAATTTAGGTTAGACCTACATTTATAGACTAGTACATGTTGGGCATTTAGGGTTAGACCTACATTTGATAGACTAGTACATGTTGGGAATTTAGGTTAGACCTACGTTTGATAGACTAGTACATGTTGGGAATTTAGGGTTAGACCTACATTTATAGACTAGTACATGTTGGGCATTTAGGGTTAGACCTACATTTGATAGACTAGTACATGTTGGGAATTTAGGGTTAGACCTACATTTGATAGACTAGTACATGTTGGGCATTTAGGGTTAGACTTACATTTGATAGACTAGTACATGTTGGGAATTTAGGGTTAGACCTACATTTGATAGACTAGTACATGTTGGGAATTTAGGTTTAGACCTACATTTGATAGACTAGTACATGTTGGGAATTTAAGGTTAGACCTACATTTGATAGACTAGTACATGTTGGGAATTTAGGGTTAGACTTACATTTGATAGACTAGTACATGTTGGGAATTTAGGGTTAGACCTACATTTATAGACTAGTACATGTTGGGCATTTAGGGTTAGACCTACATTTATAGACTAGTACATGTTGGGAATTTAGGTTTAGACCTACATTTTATAGACTAGTACATGTTGGGAATTTAGGTTTAGACCTACATTTATAGACTAGTACATGTTGGGCATTTAGGGTTAGACCTACATTTGATAGACTAGTACATGTTGGGAATTTAGGTTTAGACCTACGTTTGATAGACTAGTACATGTTGGGAATTTAGGGTTAGACCTACATTTATAGACTAGTACATGTTGGGCATTTAGGGTTAGACCTACATTTGATAGACTAGTACATGTTGGGAATTTAGGGTTAGACCTACATTTGATAGACTAGTACATGTTGGGCATTTAGGGTTAGACTTACATTTGATAGACTAGTACATGTTGGGAATTTAGGGTTAGACCTACATTTGATAGACTAGTACATGTTGGGAATTTAGGTTTAGACCTACATTTGATAGACTAGTACATGTTGGGAATTTAAGGTTAGACCTACATTTGATAGACTAGTACATGTTGGGAATTTAGGGTTAGACTTACATTTGATAGACTAGTACATGTTGGGAATTTAGGGTTAGACCTACATTTATAGACTAGTACATGTTGGGCATTTAGGGTTAGACTTACATTTATAGACTAGTACATGTTGGGAATTTAGGGTTAGACCAACATTTGATAGACTAGTACATGTTGGGAATTTAGGGTTAGGCTTACATTTATAGACTAGTACATGTTGGGAATTTAGGGTTAGACCTACATTTATAGACTAGTACATGTTGGGAATTTAGGTTTAGACTTACATTTATAGACTAGTACATGTTGGGCATTTAGGGTTAGACCTACATTTGATAGGCTAGTACATGTTGGGAATTTAGGTTTAGACCTACGTTTGATAGACTAGTACATGTTGGGAATTTAGGGTTAGACCTACATTTTTAGACTAGTACATGTTGGGCATTTAGGGTTAGACCTACATTTGATAGACTAGTACATGTTGGGAATTTAGGGTTAGACCTACATTTGATAGACTAGTACATGTTGGGCATTTAGGGTTAGACTTACATTTGATAGACTAGTACATGTTGGGAATTTAGGGTTAGACCTACATTTGATAGACTAGTACATGTTAGGAATTTAGGTTTAGACCTACATTTGATAGACTAGTACATGTTGGGAATTTAAGGTTAGACCTACATTTGATAGACTAGTACATGTTGGGAATTTAGGGTTAGACTTACATTTGATAGACTAGTACATGTTGGGAATTTAGGGTTAGACCTACATTTATAGACTAGTACATGTTGGGCATTTAGGGTTAGACTTACATTTATAGACTAGTACATGTTGGGAATTTAGGGTTAGACCTACATTTGATAGACTAGTACATGTTGGGAATTTAGGGTTAGACTTACATTTATAGACTAGTACATGTTGGGAATTTAGGGTTAGACCTACATTTATAGACTAGTACATGTTGGGAATTTAGGGTTAGACCTACATTTATAGACTAGTACATGTTGGGAATTTAGGGTTAGACCTACATTTATAGACTAGTACATGTTGGGAATTTAGGGTTAGACCTACATTTGATAGACTAGTACATGTTGGGAATTTAGGGTTAGACCTACATTTGATAGACTAGTACATGTTGGGAATTTAGGGTTAGACCTACATTTGATAGACTAGTACATGTTGGGAATTTAGGTTTAGACCTACATTTGATAGACTAGTCCGCACTCAGGTGGTTAACATTAATGGTTATAATTATATGTGAGTTATTAGGGCAGACAAGGCAGCGTGGAAGGAACTGGCTACTCGACCTCATTTGAATGCTGTTTTAAATACGTGAAGGCTGAACACGATAATCTCAAGTGGCACAATCTAAGCCCACGTATTCCTTGTGTGGGTTCTGGCATGTCAGTTTGATGGAAAAATTAACAGATCCACAATCCCCCAAACAGTCTATAACCGTCTATTGCTGTTGACGCATAAGGCATTCACATGTGATTTCCATTGCTGCTGGACAGCTGCTTTTCTGGCCATGGTATCCCATGTGGTTTTACAAATAGACATCCAAGTGCTGAATGAGGCCAGGTCATTATCCACAAGATGATTATCCAGATGAAGATAGTCAGTTCTGATGATAACAGAGGAGGGTCTGAAGAAATTTCTGACATTCAAATCATGCGTACCTAAACAGTATGTTGCACAGTGCATAATAATTGCTGGTAATATTTCACTGTATCTGGGCAGGTGCAGTACTACCATGTTTGCCTCAACATATAATCAAGCACAAAATCAATTTAAACTCTGAAGTAATGCATCTGATGGGATGCAGTAGAATATGTCAAGCAAAAAAATTGGGCAGTGTATTGTTTAAGAAAATTATAAAATCAAAAGTCAGATGACTTAGAAGAGGTGCCGGTGCAACAATAAGAGTTACAAATTAAAAATAAAGAAATTATAAGAAGACTAGGCCTGAAACCAGTCATATAGTTTCTAAAGATCTATGAATTAGATGGTTTGGCCCATTTGACGAGAATGTCATGTGATGAGGATGTCATGTGATCAGGATTTCATGTGATGAGTGATGAGGATGTCATGTGATGATGATGCCACGTGATGAGGATGTCATGTGATCAGGATGTCATGTGATGATGATGCCACATGATGAGGATGTCATGTGATGAGGATGTCATGGAGAATGCCACAGGACCACGAGAATGCCATGTGACAGGATGATGTGATGAGGATGCCGCACCATGATGAGGATAATATACAGTGCCATGTGACACAAATCAAGGGAGACACCGACAGTGGACACAGAACAAGGGGAAGACCACATGAAACAAGGAAGGACAGCATCAAGAAAAACCTTAAGGAAATGAAGACCAACTTATATAATGCATTGGAAAGATCACACAGAAGATCTCATCATCTGCCCCAGCACTTGAAAAAGTAAATAGAGGAAGAGGAGAAGAAGAAGTAGTTTGTTCAAGTATGCATAGAATTTAAATTCATTGCCGGAAAACATTGTTCTGTATCTTCATAGAACAATTGAAGGTATTAGGTGTAGAGGAATTAATACAGACGAGGATCAGCTGTTTCACTTATAATCTATACGCAGATAGTTGTGGGGAACATGATGTTGTTGTTTGTGCTGATTGTGAATGCTCAGTAAATGTTCCATTATTTCATGTGTTGGACACACATTTGCTCACTTCCCATCACTTTGAAAAAAAAAAAAAAAAATGTTATGTCATTTTTACAGGAAAGGACAAATTTTACAATTTATGTTTGGGTGAGTTTAATTAATTACATTTGTTCACAGTTGTATAAAACATTGTTTTTCTAGTTTACTTTTGTGTTTATAATATTTCTCACAGTTATTTTTCTATAACTTTACAACCAGATTGCATTTATTATTATTTTTAATCAGAATATATATTATTATGTTCTGTACATCTTCATCAGGTGTTCTTTTACTTATCGTTGAAGTGACTTCATATGTTGAGATTGTGTTTTTGTAAAGCTTCTCGTGTTTTCTTTTCTTTCTATTATTAACCCTGTTGCCCTGAGAAGCCACAAAACTGACACTTCCGGTTATTCTAGATTGCAAGGTCTCGCTCTTCTGTCATCTAGGTTTGCTGGTTGTCACTAAGTTGTTACCTTGATAACTTGTTCCAACAAATGTCTGTCATGAAATTGATGGTTTCTTCTCTTTCTTGTTGACTGCCTCATTCGTTTGTTTGTGTGCACCCTTGGTATTCTTTGCATTGTTCACATGTTTACTGCCACTAGATGTTTCTCTGTTTGTTTGTCCACGTGTACACATGTTTTTAGATTCTGTATGGCATTCTAGTCGACTCTGTGGCTAAGTCGATGCGAATGCTTCGTAATGCCGGGATGGGTTCGATCCCAGCTGAGGGCAATGCGTCTTGCATTGGTTTCAACAGTGGTATCAAGAAAGCCGACCGTCCAGAAAGCAATGGCAAACTACTGGACGTAAATTTGCCTAGAAAAACCACCCAACAGATAAAGGATACACAACTAACCTTCATAGCATTCTTATACTCTTTTTTCACTACGGATGCTGAGTCATTCTATTTCCTTTACTTCCGTCTTTTTTATCATCTCTCTGCATCCCTAACTTCCTCTTTCTCTCCCTATTAATTTCTGCTTTTAATTCTTCTACTTGTTCACCAGCTGTAAACTCTGGTAGAAAGTCCTGCTTGTTCGTCCACTTCTGGCTTTATAGTCTTGTTCCAGAACCCCTTAGTGATGTGTGGCATATCTGTTTTACAGATCTGGCTTATTTATAAGCAGACTGTTACGACCTTGTCTCTCAAGCAGATACTCTGACTTCAAAAAAAGCTGCCAGTTAGTCGACTACTAGGACATGCTTGTTGGGAAGACAGTGGATCTAGTCTTGGCCCAGGAACCCACGCAGGGAGTCTATTTGTATGTAAACTGTTGGTTCCTTCCCTCTCAGGCAGATGCACTCTGACCCTGAAGGATATCCCAATTAGTTGATTCCTACAGCCTGATTGTTGGGGAGACGGTGGATCTAGTCTTGGTGCTGGGGAGGCAGTGCAGATGCACTGTGTTCCCCTTCCTGACAGAACTCGGAACCTACACAGAGAGAGCCCAGTCAACTGACAAAATGAAATCTTAATAGAATTTAATCAATTCTTAAATAGGTTCTCACAATATGATAAATTTCACCAAATCTGGTGACTTCTAGTGAGCTTAGTAGATTTGATAGTCTATGCCCAGGATCTGAAGTATTTCCAATGAGTTGAAGTAACTTTCTGTCTGTGCTGTCAAATCGACTCAGACAGTTAAAATGCCGCCAATTCCAATGTGTAAAATCAAATCTACCAAGTGCAATGTGATCAGTTTCATTTCTAGAATCCAAATCAATTCCCACAAAACAGTTTCAAAAAAAATATATAATTTCACACAGAGTCCAGTCAAATCCTCAATGAGTTTAATCAAATCCACTAAGTACAATCAATTCCACCAAACACAATCACTGCCACATGACCAGATACAAGCTGGTCACATGTGAATTTAAAAAAGAAACTGGTGTATGCATTTGTTCTTTGTATAAAACTGACAATGAACAGAATTATGTGTGCATCATATGTATATACATTAATAATACAACATTAACAATACAACGAATATGTTTAATATCTTGCTGATAGGGTGTTCTCAATAGTAAAGTGGTCAAGCTATTTTACCCATGCTCTGAAGGTCCTGGTTTGTTTCATGGCTGTATGGATGGAATATCCATGGAGATCCTTGAGGATAATCACTGGAGATACAGAGTTTGTGCTTTGTGCGATGCTCTCGGCAGATAGCTAGCCATTTTGTGGAGAAAGATCAGGCCATATGGGATCAAGCCCAGTGCAGTGCAGTCGATCCCTTTACCTTTACTCATGAACATGTTGCCACAAACTGACAGAGTGCACTGGTTTAGAGCCAACATCATAGCACTTGGGATATTTCTATAAGAGCTCTGTCCACATTTTCAGCAGCCAGTTCATATGGTTCCAGTCTGAAGGGTTGGCTATCTCACCTTTCCTGCCTGCAGCAGCATTCTCCTCCCACCTTGATAATCTGTGTGGTTACATAATGTTCACTTGCCAGTGCATGACATGTCACCCCATAATGTTCACTTGCCAGTGCAAGACATATCACCCATAATGTTCACTTGCCAGTACATGACATGTCACCCCATAATGTTCACTTGCCAGTGCAAGACATGTCACCCATAATGTTCACTTGCCAGTACAAGACATGTCACCCATAATGTTCACTTGCCAGTGCAAGACATGTCACCCATAATGTTCACTTGCCAGTGCAAGACATGTCACCCCATAATGTTCACTTGCCAGTACAAGACATGTCACCCCATAATGTTCACTTGCCAGTACAAGACATGTCACCCCATAATGTTCACTTGCCAGTGCAAGACATATCACCCCATAATGTTCACTTGCCAGTGCATGACATGTCACCCCATAATGTTCACTTGTCAGTACATGACATGTCACCCCATAATGTTCACTTGTCAGTACATGACATGTCACCCCATAATGTTCACTTGCCAGTACATGACATGTCACCCATAATGTTCACTTGCCAGTACATGACATGTCACCCATAATGTTCACTTGCCAGTACATGACATGTCACCCCATAATGTTCACTTGCCAGTACATGACATGTCACCCATAATGTTCACTTGCCAGTGCATGACATGTCACCCCATAATGTTCACTTGCCAGTGCATGACATGTCACCCCATAATGTTCACTTGCCAGTACATGACATGTCACCCCATAATGTTCACTTGCCAGTACATGACATGTCACCCCATAATGTTCACTTGCCAGTACATGACATGTCACCCCATAATGTTCACTTGCCAGTACATGACATGTCACCCCATAATGTTCACTTGCCAGTACATGACATGTCACCCCATAATGTTCACTTGCCAGTGCATGACATGTCACCCCATAATGTTCACTTGCCAGTACATGACATGTCACCCCATAATGTTCACTTGCCAGTACATGACATGTCACCCCATAATGTTCACTTGCCAGTACATGACATGTCACCCCATAATGTTCACTTGCCAGTACATGACATGTCACCCAAAATGGGAAGCAGAGTTTAAATGTCACCCCACAGATACCAGCAAGAATGATTAAATGTCGTGGCAGTTTGTTGATTCCTTTGAGCCACACAACACAGACATCTTGTTGGCAAATGAGCCATGTTGCATTTGTGCCAACCAGTGTGAGTAATCTACATGTTTTGGATAGTGGAACAAACAGGGGCATAGACATAAAGGCAGACTCGTGGAGAAGGAAGCTAGAAAGCAAAGTTAAATAGACAGGGAGGACATGGGGGAGCTGCATGCAAAAGGCAAAGGATAGAACAATATGGCCTGAGTTGATTGAGGTCATATGCTCCATTGGGGATAAAAGGCAAAGGATAGAACAACATAGCCTGAGTTGACTGAGGTCCTATGCTCCATTAGGGATAAAAGGCAGAAGGATAGAACAATATGGCCTTAGGTCCTATGCTCCACTGGGGATAAAAGGCAGAAGAAGAAGAAGAAATGTTTTGGAAAAGACCGAGTCATGAAGACAACTCATGTATGTGTAGATCTGGTTACTATTCAGCTAGTTTTCTACAGGATGAAAAAAATTTGGGAAGTCACATGTCAAGACTTCTTACTGACCATTTACTATACACTTCTCTTTCAGATGAAATCTGGCAACGTTATGTTGTGGTTTACAGCTAGACCATGATATTTGCACCTTTTGGCCCAACAATCCAATTTCAGCAAATTATTCTAATTCTTGGCTTTCACCAGTTGTAAACTCTGGCATAAAGTTGTGGTTCATCCACTTTTGGGCTTTAGTCTTATTCCAGAACAAGTTTTGTGTGCAAATCCATTTTACAGATATGCAGACTGATGGTTTCTCAACTCTCTGATAGATGCACTCTAATTTTTTTTTAAAGTCCCAAATTAGTCAACTTTTAGGACATGCTGTTATCAGGGCAATGGTTTTATCCCCCTCCCCCCTCCCCCAATAAGACGCCAGAACCCATAAAGGGAACATATACAAAATATGTCAGTGTGTATGGTAAAACAACATGATGTATGCTATTCTACAGCTCAAAAATATTTGCTGACATACTGACAGGTATGCAGACAAGAGACAATTTGTCTTCAAATAATAAAACAAAAATGACACCCTGACAAATAAAACATAATTTGTGGTTAAAACACATTATAATTCTGACAGATATGCAAATAGAAGATGTATAGTTTGTGATTAAAACAGTTGAAAGAACTTAACATCTTTTCACTAATTACAAATAGAAAATGTATATTTTGTGATTCAAAAATTGGAAAATTTTACATATACACATTGTATATCTGAGCTACCAAGGATACCAGGCATTATTAAGGTTATGTTCATCATAATAATTAACTCAAAATATGAACATAATAAATTATACACAATTCATATTTATATAAATGTGACAATAGTAGTTATACATAATGTCCACAGAACCTTGATACGAGTCTAATATTTACATGAATATAAATTAACATTATCATTTACTAATGTAGTTATTGTACAAGAGAAACTAATACGTGTATATCAGTGTTGATAAACTCACAGAAAGATCAAATAAAATATAACATCAATATTCATTTTTCTTTAAACCACATCAGCGTGGGCAACATAAATTATTCGTAAAGTTGCTATCCCATAATCTGCGTGTGGATTGTATGATTGCAAGGATGGATGCATTGACAGTAAAGCTCTGCTATTGTTCTTTTAACTTCAGCATTATGTATATGTGTGACAGGCTTGTATGTCAAGGATTTTTCTTTTTTCTGCCATTTTCATTCAATTATACCCTGGAGGAAATTTAGAGCAGTGTTATCAAGGAGAGTCATCATCATCATGTGCTATGTCAATAAGCATGAGTGATCATGGATAATCTATCCTCTTATCCTGATTATTCTGTTTGACCAAGCCACATACATATTTGTCTTTCATGTCTTCCTCTCCTCCCCACAAGTTTGCCTGTTGTTGCCAGGTTTTCAAATATAACATGCCAAAACAATTCTTGTAACATCATCATGTAGCAGGTCCTTTGCAGAACAACACTCTCAACAATGTTCCTTGATGTTCAGATCTGTTGAGATGTCAGTATTTCTTTTCTTCTGGGTCTGTGGTTTTTGAGAATCTTTATATAGCATTCCAGCTGAAAATGAAAAGCCCCTGTTGTCAAACTTAATGAATGCAAGATAGTCTGTGATATCCATATATTGCTACAGGGAAGATGCATTCTCTCAAAATTTTCATTTTGACTTCTTTGCTGGTGCTTAACCATAGCATCCCATAGCATTTTTATGCTATTGTTTGCATTCCTGTAAATATCCTCCTGTTGGTTTCTGTTGAGCAGTCTCCACTGCTGTCTATTATGGAGCTTGTGACATTTTCCATTTCTGCATCATTTATTAAAACTCTTCTCTTATCATCCAATGTATATCTGCAAAAAGTGTCCTGCTCTCACACAAAGAGAGCATCCTTGTCTGCCTACATTACAATGGGTTCTGTCATAGCAGGTGAAGATCCATCCATCTTATCTCCTTACCTGAACTTCTATCTTTACAAACTGGCTGTGAAGTATTCATTTTCTTTTTAAATTAATGCAGTCTCCTTGATGAATACTGGCTTCAGTGAACCACTACTGTGAACATTTTACATGGTAGGGCACCAATCTCTTCCATGGTGGGACTCTTTTACCACTGTCTAAAAGCCATGACAACTGTCTTTCTAAACCACCCATCACAGCAATAGTACCCAGGTAAACGTTGAGTAATGCATTGTTAAATGATTTCACTCACCATAGAGCCATAAATGTGAAAAATTCATGGGCTTCTGTTTCATTCACATTTTCTGTCTGCTCAGCACCAACTCCTTCGTTATGACTAGAAATTATTGTAAAACTCTCATCTTGGTACCAGCCTTTCCATTCACACACACTAGAGGTTATCTACGGTACAACCAGGGCTTGTTGTTTAAAGACAAATGGTGCAGGTACTCATTTTAAACAAAAGTGTCGGTAATTACCCATGGGATTCTCTAACTGTCCACTGGAATCATTGATTACCCACTGGATTCTCTAATTATCCACTGGAATCAGGTTACTCATTTTTCTCAAATTATCCACGGAATCACTGATTACCCATGGGATTTCTCTAATTATCCACTGGAATCACTGATTACCCACTGATTCTCTAATTATCCACTGGAATCACTGATTACCCACTGGATTCTCTAATTATCCACTGGAATCACTGATTACCCACTGGATTCTCTAATTATCCACTGGAATCACTGATTACCCACTGGATTCTCTAATTATCCACTGGAATCACTGATTACCCACTGGATTCTCTAATTATCCACTGAAATCACTGATTCCCCATTGGATTCTCCAATTATCCACTGGAATTACTGATTAACTACTGGATTCTCTAATTATCCACTGGAATCACTGATTACCCACTGGATTCTCTAATTATCCACTGGAATCACTGATTAACCATTGGATTCTCTAATTATCCACTAGAATCACTGATTAACCATTAGATTCTCTAATTATCTACTGGATTCTCTAGTTATCCACTGTAAACACTGATTACCCACTAGATTCTCTAATTATTTACTGAAATCACTGATTAACCATTAGATTCTCTAATTATCACTGATTACTGGATTCTCTAATTATCCACTGTAAACACTGATTACCCACTAGATTCTCTAATTATTTACTGAAATCACTGATTACCCACTGGATTCTTTAATTATCCACTGGAATCACTGATTAACCACTGGATTCTCTAATTATCCACTGGAATCACTAAATACTCATTGGATTCTCTAATTATTCACTGTAATCACTGATTACCCATTGGATTCTACAATTATCCACTGGAATCACCGATTACCCACTGGATTCTTTAATTATCCACTGGAATCACTGATTACCCACTGGATTCTTTAATTATCCACTGGAATCACTGATTACCCACTGGATTCTTTAATTATCCACTGGAATCACTGATTAACCACTGGATTCTCTAATTATCCACTGGAATCACTAAATACTCATTGGATTCTCTAATTATTCACTGTAATCACTGATTACCCATTGGATTCTCCAATTACCCACTGAAATCACTGATTACCTATTGGATTCTCTAATTTTCTAATTAATTTTATGAAAAGGAATGCACACAAAGTGTAACTAGTTACGTAAAATCAAGACAATATTTGTTATCGTTTCCTGCCGATTTCAGTGTTTCCCCTTTGCCTCACGATCTGACTGGCCTCATGCTCCGCTCTGAGCAGAAGCCAGTGGGCCACCATCCAGTTTAAGTGTTGACACCTGTCTGCACCAGGTGACTAGTCTTGACTGTGTAGTAGTAGATAGCCCTCACCAGCAGGATGACACCTACCAGGAATCCACCTGTGGATGACATGTGACATTGTTTCATGCAGAAAAAAAAACACAACCACATATATGTCACCTTATACTGTGATGACATGTGACATTGTTTCATGCAGATTCAGTCACATTCAAAAACACAACATTGGATTATATGTCATGTGATTAGACTGTGATGACATGTGACATTGTTTCATGCAGATTCAGTCACATTCAAAAACACAACCACATATATGTCACCTTATACTGTGATGACATGTGACATTGTTTCATGCAGATTCAGTCACATTCAAAAACACAACCACATATATGTCACCTTATACTGTGATGACATGTGACATTGTTTCATGCAGATTCAGTCACATTCAAAAACACAACCACATATATGTCACCTTATACTGTGATGACATGTGACATTGTTTCATGCAGATTCAGTCACATTCAAAAAACACAACCACATATAATTATCACCTTATACATGCAGATTCAGTCACATTCAAAACACAACCACGTATGTCACCTTATACTGTGATGGACATGTGACATTGTTTCATGCAGATTCAGTCACATTCAAAAACACAACCCATATATGTCACCTATTCTGTGTGACCTGTATATTGTTTCATGATTCAAAAACACAACCACATATATGTCACCTTATACTGTGATGACATGTGACATTGTTTCATGCAGATTCAGTCACATTCAAAAACACAACCCATATATGTCACCTTATACTGTAGTGATTCTTACTTTTCTTCTCCTTCTTCATGTCTGTCCACTTCCAAACTGTGGTCTTGTTTCAGAACCTAGGTGTTGCATGCACACCCATTTTACAGATATAGCTCATTTGTGTGCAGACTGTTGGGTCCTCATCTCCCAGGCTGACTCCCTCCAACTTTGAAGGAAACAGGTTTAATTTGTCATCTTTAATGACTTGCTTCTTAGGGGGGCAGTGGTCTATCCCTCCCCCACCTTCACATAGGGGGGGGGGGCAGGGGTCTATTCCTCCCCCACCTCCACATGGGGGGGGGGGGCAGTGGGTCTATCCCTCCCCCACCTCTACATGGGGGGGGGGGGCAGTGGGTCTCTCCCTCCCCCACCTACACATGGGGGTTGGGGCAGTGGGTCTATCACTCCCCCACCTCCACATGGGGTGGGGGGGCAGTGGGTCTATCCCTCCCCCACATGGGGGGGGGTGGCAGTGGGTCTATCCTTCCACATGGGGGGGGGGGCAGTGGGTCTATCCCTTCCCCACCTCCACATGGGGGGGGGGCAGTGGGTCTATCCCTCCCCCACCTCCACATGGGTGTTGGGTCTATCACTCCCCCACCTCCACATGGGGGGGGGGGGGCAGTGGGTCTCTCTCCCTCCCCCACCTACACATGGGGGGTGGGTCTATCACACTCCCCCCCCCCTCCACATGGGGGGGGGCCCAGTGGGTCTATCCCTCCCCCACCTCCACATGGGGGGTGGGTCTATCACTCCCCCACCTCCACATGGGGGGGGGGGGCAGTGGGTCTCTCCCTCCCCCACCTACACATGGGGGGTGGGTCTATCACTCCCCCACCTCCACATGGGGGGGGGCAGTGGGTCTCTCTCTCCCCCACCTACACATGGGGGGTGGGTCTATCACTCCCCCCCACCTCCACATGGGGGGGGGCAGTGGGTCTATCCCTCCCCCCACCTCCACATGGGGGGGGGGGGCAGTGGGTCTATCCCTCCCCCACCTCCACATGGGGGGGGGGGTGGCAGTGGGTCTATCCTTCCACATGGGGGGGGCAGTGGGGTCTATCCCTCCCCTACCTCCACATGGGGGGGGGGGGCAGTGGGTCTATCCCTCCCCCACCTCCACATGGGGGGGGGGGGCAGTGGGTCTATCCCTCCCCCACCTCCACATGGGGGGGGGGCCGTGGGTCTATCCCTCCCCCACCTCCACATGGGGGGGGGGCAGTGGGTCTATCCCTCCCCCACCTCCACATGGGGGGGGGGAGTGGGTCTCTCCCTCCCCCACCTACACATGGGGGGTGGGTCTATCACTCCCCTACCTCCACATGGGGGGGGGCAGTGGGTCTATCCCTCCCCCACCTCCACATGGGGGGTGGGTCTATCACTCCCCCACCTCCACATGGGGGGGGGGGCAGTGGGTCTCTCCCTCCCCCACCTACACATGGGGTGTGGGTCTATCACTCCCCCACCTCCACATGGGGGGGGGGCAGTGGGTCTCTCCCTCCCCCACCTACACATGGGGGGTGGGTCTATCACTCCCCCACCTCCACATGGGGGGGGGGGAGGCAGTGGGTCTATCCCTCCCCCACCTCCACATGGGGGGGGGGGCAGTGGGTCTATCCCTCCCCCACCTCCACATGGGGGGGGGTGGCAGTGGGTCTATCCTTCCACATGGGGGGGGGGCAGTGGGTCTATCCCTCCCCTACCTCCACATGGGGGGGGGGGGGGCAGTGGGTCTATCCCTCCCCCACCTCCACATGGGGGGGGGCAGTGGGTCTATCCCTCCCCCACCTCCACATGAGGGGGAGGGCAGTGGGGTCTATCCCTCCCCCACCTCCACATGGGGGGGGGCAGTGGGTCTATCCCTCCCCCACCTCCACATGGGGGGGGGCAGTGGGTCTATCCCTCCCCCATCTCCACATGGGGGGGGGGCAGTTGGTCTATCCCTCCCCCATCTCCACATGGGGGGGGGGGGGCAGTGGTCTATTCCTCCCCCATTTCCACATGGGGGGGGGGCAGTGGGTCTATCCTTCCCCCACCTCCACATGGAGCCCCAGAATGGGAGCAGATTCTTACAAACTTTACTTGTCTACACGTCGTTTGTATTGCTGATTCTTGGTTAGGTTTAAAACAAACCAGGGATAGGTTGAGACCTTAGATGCACAATCATGTTTGTGACCCAGAATTTCAAGAAGGATAGGCCAGGCTATGGACAGATGCTTCAATGTCTTGTCCTGGGTGGGTCTTGGTAATTCCAGTTAATCAAGAGGTGAGGAAAAGATGCTGGTTCTGGATAAGACACAAGTTGATAAAACAGACAATAATTTAACTAGAATATCCTTGCCCTGGACCAAAATCCCTTGGAGAAGAGAACTGGAGACAAGTGAATCAGATAGGAAGGACAGGGGCTGTATGATATGGCAAAGGACAAGATGGCTTGACACCAGTTAGACGAGGAATTATTCTCCATTATTCTGGTCCGAGTTGTGCGACCAGTTGTGTCAGTTAATACTAGCCAGGTCAAAAAGTGACAGAACAGATTACATACCGACCCAAGCCACGTAAATGCCTCCATGTTGATGTGCAGCCTCAATCTGTGCCCACCTGCAAAAAGAGAACAGTCAGCCAACATTAGAAGCTATAACGTTTCTTGTGGAATTCTTGGTTAGAATGTGCTGTGTTTCTGGTGAAGAGTAGTCCTTTTTCTTCAGTGTTCACTCTTGGAAGGGAGGTTTGCACGCTGTTGTGGTCTACAGCTAGGCTACGATATTCATTGCAAATAGTGCTCCTTTCTCCTCCCACAGATGACACAAGAATGTCCTGAGCACAGTGCATATAATCTGTAGCAATAGCGAGGATCTTAAAGTGTGCATGCCAGATACAGGATCAGACTTCTGTGAGACACATCACAGATAATGTGTGGGAGAATATGGGACCTCTTTCCTAATGTGGAAACATGCACACTCCAATGACAATATGTGGGAGAATATAAAGACCTATTCCCAGTGTGACTGACTGACCGACTTTCTACCCCACCAGGACATAACACAAGCGATAAACACCTGATGACACAATGTGCCACCATGTGAATGAGGATCACCGTGGAGAGGTCCCAGAAACCGTGTTCAGCCATTAGAACCATATTTATGGTCGGGCTATATTGCGGCCCCTGACAAGAACTAGGGTGGGGCTTCAAAATAGAGAAAAATTGCATCCCCCAAGGAGATGACTAGATATGTGTTTCCCAATGTGACAACATGCACGCTCTAATGATAATATGTGGGTGAATACAGGACTTCTTTCCCAATGTTGAAACATGCACACTCCAACAATGATATGTGGGTGAATATAATGTGAAAACATGCACGCTCTAATGATAATATGTGGGTGAAAGGACTGTTGAAACACACACTCTAATAATGATATGTGGGTGAATTCAGGACTTCTTTCCCAATGTTGAAACATGCACACTCCAACAATGATATGTGGGTGAATACAGGACTTCTTTCCCAATGTTGAAACATGCACACTCCAACAATGATATGTGGGTGAATACAGGACTTCTTTCCCAATGTTGAAACATGCACACTCCAACAATGATATGTGGGTGAATATAATGACTTCTCTCCCAATGTTGAAACATGCACGCTCCAATAATAATATGTGGGTGAAAACAGGACTTCTTTCCCAATGCTGAAACATGCACACTCCAACAATGATATGTGGGTGAATACAGGACTTCTTTCCCAATGTTGAAACATGCACACTCCAACAATGATATGTGGGAGAATATAATGACTTATCTAATGTGAAAACATGCACGCTCTAATAATAATATGTGGGTGAATTCAGGACTTCTTTCCCAATGTTGAAACCACTGATATGTGGGTGAATTCAGGGACTTCTTTCCCAATGTTGAAACATGCACACTCCAACAATGATATGTGGGTGAATATAATGACTTATCTAATGTGAAAACATGCACGCTCTAATAATAATATGTGGGTGAATTCAGGACTTCTTTCCCAATGTTGAAACATGCACACTCCAACAATGATATGTGGGTGAATTCAGGACTTCTTTCCCAATGTTGAAACATGCACACTCCAACAATGATATGTGGGTGAATATAATGACTTATCTAATGTGAAAACATGCACGCTCTAATAATAATATGTGGGTGAATTCAGGACTTCTTTCCCAATGTTGAAACATGCACACTCCAACAATGATATGTGGGTGAATTCAGGACTTCTTTCCCAATGTTGAAACATGCACACTCCAACAATGATATGTGGGTGAATATAATGACTTATCTAATGTGAAAACATGCATGCTCCAATGATAATATTCATCATCATCACCATGTGCCCTGCCAACTGGCAAAGGCGCTAATGCATCTCCACAGATCACGATCCCTGGCTGCCTAGAACAGCTCTCTTGATAATATCCCTTCATGCCATCACTTCAGCCTATCCAGCATCTTCTACCTTGGTCTGCCTCTACCCCTCTTTCCATTAATCTTTCCAGTTGTTCATAATATTACATATAAATTAAATATTCAATGGCAATGTCCTGGTAAGTAAAGGCAGCCAGCGTGATGCTGACCCATAAAGTGTTGGTAGGGTTATAAAATGAGTCTAGCCCTATATGCCTGATGTGCCACTGGCACCATGGGCAGGTCCTGCGGCACTGACTATCACCGTGGGCTGTGTTTCTCATGCACCATATGTCCAGTATGCTGCAAGGCATAAAAATGAGTCCTTAACTCTTCCGTTACCACAGGACAGTTAAGTCAGTTATAAACTGGCACATGATGCATTCCTTGGGATCTAAAGAGTTAATTAATGGAAACATAATTAACAAGCAAATGGAAAAAACAAGAAAAATGGCAGTACGTACAGTGACACCAATGGCAGCACCAATTATCAGCAAACTGGCGAGCAGGTAAATATGGCCGCGGAGACGAGCATAGTTACACCCAGCTGATGACCTGAATAAATCATGTTTGCTTCATTTATTTAGTATTCAGCACATGGGTGAAATCATATTTTTGACATAACCAACATTTTTTTTAAACATGTGGTCCACCTGATGAGAATCTGTCTGGCAATTTGTGATGACATGGGTGTTCTGGCAATCTGTGATGATAGGGGTGTTCTATCAAATTTGTGATGATAGGGGTGTTATGGCAGTTTGTGATGATAGGGGTATTCTGGTAGTTTGTGATGATAGGGGTGTTCTGGCAGTTTGTGATGATAGGGGTGTTATGGCAGTTTGTGATGATAGGGGTGTTCTGGTAGTTTGTGATGATAGGGGTGTTCTGGCAGTTTGTGATGATAGGGGTGTTCTGGCAGTTTGTGATGACAGGGTGTTCTGGCAATTTGTGATGACACAGGTGATGATGTGTTATGGCAGTTTGTGATGATAGTTTGAGATGACAGGGGTGTTCTGGCAGTTTGTGATGACAGGGGGTGTTCTGGCAGTTTGAGATGACAGGGGTGTTCTGGCAGTTTGTGATGACAGAGGTGTTCTAGCAGTTTGTGATGACAGGGGTGTTCTGGCAGTTTGAGATGACAGGGGTGTTCTAGCAGTTTGTGATGACAGGGGTGTTCTGGCAGTTTGAGATGACAGGGGTGTTCTAGCAGTTTGAGATGACAGGGGTGTTCTAGCAGTTTGTGATGACAGGGGTGTTCTGGCAGTTTGTGATGATAGGGGTGTTCTAGCAGTTTGTGATGACAGGGGTGTTCTGGCAGTTTGTGATGACAGGGGTGTTCTGCAAAAGACATATTACATGATTATACTGTACCTAAGGAGCTCTAGCCTCGCTTGTGAATCCAAAGTTCAGATCCGCATGGAGTCAGATTTTTTCATACACAAGTTTGGCTCCTAGGTTGCCCCAGCCTTAAATGGGTCCCAGGTAAAGTCTTGGGAAGTAAATGTGGCAGACTGGTCTATAAAAAATATGTCCAGCCTCATATGACTGATGCACCACTGGGATATAAAGGCAGTTTTACTTTTTACTTTATACCCTACTTTTCTTCCCCCCTCTCTTTCATTCTTGACTTTATTCTTTTTTAACAGTCTCTTCTTCTTCTCAGAGAAGGATATAAAACTGAACGAAAAAGTACAGCAGCGAGCTTTACAATATAACAAACACAAACAAAACATTTCTTTTTCTCACCTTCATATTATTTTTCTTGTCCACCCCATTCTTCTTCTACTCCTCCTTAGTCCTCAACCTTCTCAACTTTGCTGTGTGCTCCTCTCAGCTCTTCCTTTATTCTGCTCCTATTCCTCCACTGATATGGTGCCAGTCATCAGCAGATTGAGCCAATTGTGGGAGTCACAGTCTGTAGCCCACCCATGACGATATCTATTGGTTCAGCTGCTATATCAACCAATCGCTTGCTCCCTTCTTCTTCTTCTTAGCATTCACCAGATGTAAACTTCAGCAGCAAATTCTGTTTGTTCATCCACTTCTGGACTTTGGTCTTGTTCCACAACTTGAGTTTTGATAACACATCCCTTTCACAGATCTGGCTTATTTGGTATGCAGACTGTTAGTTCCTTACCTCTCAGGCAGATACAGTCTGACTCTGAAGAAAACAACCCTAATCAGCTGCCTTCTATGACATGCTTATTAGGTGGGCAGTGGGTCTATTCTTATTTTCTCCACAATGTTTAAAGTAAGACAGGTCAGTGTGCCTTATTTGTGACCCTTTAAAAATAAAGTTTGTTCGTTCGATCACAATGGGTCCCCAGAACTAACATGGGGATGGCTCCACTTCAACTTTGTCTACATACTCCTATCATCATCATTATGTGCCATCTCTACAGAGAAGGTCAGTAATGAGTCTCCATCTTCCTAACATCATCATGTGCTATACTGATAAACATATGGATCAGGCCAGTGTTCTTTCTCACCCCTTCCATACAGCAAACATCCAGGAATGTATTTCTTTGTGTTTCGCTTGCCCTTTCTCCATTAATCTCACCAGGCATCACCAAGTTCTCAAGTCCATTAGCTCTCATAACATGACCAAACAACATTGACTACCTCTGTCTTATTCCTTTAATCGGTTTAGTTTTCTTCTGTCTTAAGGATGACTGCCTTGTCTTATTCTATCACTACACAATATTCTCTGCATTCTTCCTATGTCACTTCTTATACTACAGTTTCATTACTTACCTCAAGCATTACTAGAGCAAATACTTTCACTACTTCTGCTTCTAAAAACAATGTTCTTACTTAAGCTACAATTACATTACTACAAATACTTTCACTACTACTGTTTCTACTACCTGTACTATTGTAGCATTACTGCTATCACCATTACTACTACTACTTTCATTGCTACTGCTTCTACTAACAATGTCATCACTACTGCTAGTACTACAACTATCATAACAACTGTCAAGAGTAATTCACAGTTGGCAATACTTACAATTTTCTACAATGAGGGCAGCGAACAAATTTGGTGACAACCCGCAGCTGTGAATGAAACATAAAACAGCTGCAGGATACAAGTACAATGATAAATGGAGAGGTTATAGCAAATAAAGTAACAAAACAAAATTAAAGAAAGTGATATTTAAGAAAAAAACTGAGAGGTTATAGCAAATAAAGTAACAAAACAAAACAAAAGAAAGTGATATTTAAGAAAAAAGTTATAACAAAGGAAGTAACAAAACAAAACAAAAGAAAGTGATATTTAAGAAAAAAGTTAAAACAAAGGAAGTAACAAAACAAAACAAAAGAAAGTGATATTTAAGAAAAAAGTTAAAACAAAGGAAGTAACAAAACAAAACAAAAGAAAGTGATTAAGAAAAAAAATGGAGAGGTTATAACAAATGAAGTAACAACAACAAAAAGTGATATAACACAGAAATGACTAACAAATCTTCTTCTTCCTAGCATTCACCGGCTGTAAGTGGAAAGTTCTGGCCCTCTTGACTTTGGTCTTGTCCTAGAACTTGATTTTTGTCTGCACATCAGTTTTACAGATCTAGCTTCATTGTATGCAGGTTGTTGGTGTCTTTTCTTGCCTCTCAGGCAGATGGACTCTGACTTAGAAGGAAGCCTCCAATTAGTCAACTCTTATGACATGCTTGTTAGGGAAGCCATAGGTCTTTTCTTGTTTTCTATAATATGAAGCGCCGGAGCCCATACGAGGATAAACTTCTAATCAGTGACTTCTATGACATGCGTGTTAGGGAAGCCATAGGTCTTTTCTTGTTTTCTATAATATGAAGCGCCGGAGCCCATACGAGAATAAACTTCTAATTAGTGACTTCTATGACATGCTTGGGAACGGAAGGGGGGGGGGGGGGAGTTAGTGAGTTCATCCAATTGCACACGCCTAAACAGGGCAGGTAACCCATAAGGGGAACATTAAGAATGAGTGTCATAAAGTTTCACAAAGATAAAGATGATATAAACACTGACCATAAACACCTGGTGACAATAAGCGCAGGTATACCGTGATGTCAGAGGCAGGTGGTACAGATCCGTTGTTGGGCTGGGCAGGGAGATCACTCTTTTGCTGCAAAGAGGAACCCAGGAATTCTCAGTGTCATAGATATCAAAACAGCAGAATGTGTAGTAATTGAAACAAAAACATCTTGTTCAATCCGGTGTTTGGGTTATATTTGGATATACAGTTTTTTTTTCTATTTTGATATTTATGCTTGTCAATTTCTTTTTTGTTATTTAATATTGCATATATTAGGTATAAGTCAGTCAGTACTATGTCCTTTGCAGAACCTTGCTCCCATAATAACCCTCTGGAAAACTTCTCAATCACAAGCAAGATGTCCCACGTCTGATACACCCATCTGGATATCATCCACCACACCCTGCTCCCATCTTCTCATTATCTTTGTTTTTGCTATGTTAAGATATAAGCTGTGATTTTCACTACATCTCTGGGTTAAGGTTATTAAGTTTTCTATACCAGTCTGTGATGTTGATAGCAACACTATCATCGGCATATCAGATCTCTGGTATTTCATGACCACCGATATTTAGGCCATCATACTGCTGTCTAGTTATATTATCTCTGACATCTCTCATTATATTTTCGGTGCACAGGTTAAACAAATAGGGTGACAGCACAAAGCTCTGACGGACTGCTTGCTTGATGTCAAACCAGTCTGATGTCTCGCCATCTATTCTAGCCGCTGGTTTAGATAGAGCATTGTTATAAGGTATCACTACATGTGAAGAAAAGCCCATATTCCTCATGATTTCCCAAAGTTTCTGAAGCTGTTCAATTAAATGCATTTTACTCTATTATTAAATGAATGTTGAGGATGTGATCTCTTGTTCCTCTTCCATGTCTAAATCCAGCTTTGAACCTCGTTAATCTCTTCTTTCATTTTCTTACTAAGTCTTCCCATTATGATTTGTATTAGAATTTAACATGTATGAAAGATCAGGGCAACAGTTCTATTGTTGGTGCATAATTTCAGGTTGCCCTTTCTTTGGTATAGGAATGAAGATAGTTCTCTTCCCCTCCCACTTTAATTAGTTCAACCGGTATCTAATCACATCCGGGTAATTTACCATTCTTCAGGTTCTCTCTCTGCTGCCCTTGGTTCATGTATATCATTCTTCTTCTTCGTCTTCTTCGCGTTCACCAGCTGTACACTCTGGCGTAAAGTTCTGGTTGTTTGTCCACTTCTGGACTGCAGGCCTGCTCCAGAACCTGAGTGTTGCGTGTGCATCAGTTTTACAGATCTGATTCAATTGAATGCAGACTGCTGGTTCCTTGCCTCTCAGGCAGATGCACTCCGACTTCAAAGGAAGCTCCCCAGTTAGTCGACTCTTACGACATGCTTTTGGGGAGGCAGTGGGTCTATTCTTGTTTTCCCCACAATGGGGCCCCGGAACCCACACGGGGGATGTATATCATTAATATCCTCACAGTCATTCATATCATACATTTCACTGCAGGTGCTGATATCACAGCCTAGCTGTTAACCACAACACAATTTGCAAAGTGTCTTTTTAAGAGAAAACAGAAGAAACGGATATTCAGCATCAGTCACTTCTAGCTTCAATATTCTGGTAGGTTTAAAGTTGAGTAAGAGAGAGAGAGAGAGACACACACACACAGATAGAGAGAAAACAACAAATACAAATGTGTTACCATGTATCCCGAGGACACAGAATTTTGGTGGCTCCAGATCGACAAACCAACAGAAGATTACATGGGCAGCGAATGTACTTTTTCCCAGGTGGTGCTGCTCGAATAGGCTGCCGAGAATAAACAAAATCATCAGTTCTTGATTACAAAACTGGTCAGCTTGCTTCTAGTTGTTTCTGAGTCATCTAGAAGCCTTAGACTTAACCTTCAGCCCCGAGAAGCCACAAAGCCAACAGTTATAACTGGTACCATTTCCCTTAGAAGCCGCTTTCCCAACTCGCTACTAAGACATATTTATGAGATGTCTAGCTATGAATTCATTGTATCTGAGTCTGCATAAATGTTCAGCGTGAGAGGAGATGACTAAAATTACTAAAAAGCATTGGGGTGGGGGTCTTCCTGTTTTTAATGACTTTATAGAATTCCTACATCCGATTTTCTCCCACTGGCAGGGATTACTGGGTCAGAGGGTCAGGTAAGGGTCATGCTAAAATTAGTTTAGCCAGGTGATATATGGCCCACGGAGGCCTAGCAAGTGGTCTGGGGTCATTGCCGGTTATATTATAGTAAAGCTCTTTCTATATTGGGACTCTGGCCTGTGAGGATCCCCATTTTCACAATTGTGAACCTTGAGTAAACTTAGTTGTATAGCCCTGCTGTATAGCATATGTTTATGTCTTGGATGATAAAATGGTTGTCATGTTTGTGGATGATGTGTAGAATGACAGTCTTTCTGAGGATATCATTGGGGAATTTCCCAAAAATGGAAAGTATGGTAGCTTGGCTTTGTTTATTCAAAGCCATTGGGTTGACAGGATTAGGTCTGTTATATTAATATTCGGATAGTCTGATTTTTTTTTTAAAGATAAAAAACTTGCATCTATGAAACTGATGTTGGTGTAAAGACTTCTTTCCTGCCATAAGACCAAAGTACCCTCACTGTGGGGGGGCCTGTGTTGTAGAGCACTCCTTTCTCTCTCCATTTATAAAATACTTAACGTTACATCTGTGGAGGGGATGTACAGGAGGTATCCTTGTCAAAATTCACAACAATACAGGTTGGGACTAGGTCTATTTTGATATTTTTTCCTCCATATAGGTTATGTATCCCGTGCAATACAAAGTGTTAAAATGTTTCTATTTATTGCTATGCATAGTGTTAAAATGTTTCTATTTACTGCTATGCATAGTGTTGAAATAATGCTATTCATTGCAATGTGTAATGTTAAAATGTTGCTATTCATTGCAATGCAGAATTTTAAAATGTTGGTATTTATTGCTATGCATAATGTTAAAATGTTGCTATTCATTACAATGCAGAATGTTAAAATTTTGCTATTCATTGCTATGCATAGTGTTAAAATGTTGCTATTCATTGCAGAATGTGCAAAATGTATTCAAAAATGTTGGTATTTATTGCTATGCATAATGTTAAAATGTTGCTATTCATTACAATGCAGAATGTTAAAATTTTGCTATTCATTGCTATGCATAGTGTTAAAATGTTGCTATTCATTGCATTGCAGAATGTCAAAATGTTGCTATTCATTGCAATGCAGAATGTCAAAATGTTGCTATTCATTGCAATGCAGAATGTCAAAATGTTGCTATTCATTGCAATGCAGAATGTTAAAATGTTGCTATTCATTGCTATGCAGAATGTTAAAATGTTGCTGTTCATTTCTATGCAAAATGTTAAAATGATGCTGTTCATTTCTATGCAAAATGTTAAAATGTTGCTATTCATTGCTATGTGTAATGTTTAAATGTAGCTATTTCATTTATGAGGTGGTCGGCAGAAGAAAAATGAGAGTTTCCCCTATGGCCCCTGTTAACACACTGGTGAAAATGGATGTGACTGAAGTAAAACTACATAATGGGTTCAACTCTAATGATAAATATTTTTTTTCCTAGCATATATATACATTTATGTAGATCCATGAGTTTTTCATGTCCCTACTGAACACATGTTATTCATAAGTGACCTACAATACTGACAGTCTACTGCTTTTCTAACCTTGGTATCCCATGTCAATTAGCTTTCCTTCATTTCACGTTCTCTGTCCTTCTTCAGACACACACATAGGTCAAATACAATCAATCAATCAGCATGTGCTTTACAGAACTTGGCTCTCTTTGTGACATGCGTGAAAGTCTCTGCCAATTCTTGTGTGTGTGTTTATAGCCAGCTCATTTACAGTTTGTGGTTAAAATAATTTTTTTAACGTGGCACCCTAGAAATAAGATATCATTTGAGGTCAAGATATGTCAAACTGATATTTAATCATCTGGTGACTGCCAAGGATGAACATGATTATTGGTAGCTCACAACAACGTATAAACATTTACCGTAGCTTCACTGCAGACGGAGCATTTGACCACATAAAGGTGCTGTTTGCCTTCCAAACTAATTATGGCCTGACACACTTTGCAGTTGATCATCGGAATATCACCCTGGGCCGTCGGGGTATACGGTGGGGGTAGCTCATCTGTTCCAACAGTCAAGGTGGCTGCATCGCTGAAACCTGTACCTAGGAGATGAAATCAGGTTATATTTGAACATGTATTTGGATAATGTGTGTAAGTGTCAAATCAGGCAGCCATTTCTTTGCAAAATACTATTCCTATCACAGCCTTTTAACAAAACTTAATCTTGCCATTTCCCCGTAGCCTCATGAATATTCATGCCAGGGGTGACTTTGATGCTCCGTCTCCACCTTATTCTTGTTCAGCACCTGCTTTTCTTCCTCTTCTTCTTGTTCCCGGCTGGAAACTCCAGCCGAAATTTATGGCTGTTTGCCCATCTCCGGACTTTAGATTTGTTTTCAAACCCGAGTGTTGCATGCACATCCATTTCACAGATCTGGCCTATATGTATCGAAACTCTTAGTTCCTTGCCTTTCAGATGTACTCGAATTTGAAGGAAGATCCCAATTAGTCGACTCTTACGACATGTTTGCTGGGGGGCAGAATTTGGCACCATTACTTCTTTGCTAATTAACAGTAGCCAGACCGTCAACATTAGAGTGACCAATAACTCAGTCAATGATTGTAGTTTATTATAAGTATGTTAAAGAGCAGAAAACATTATTGGCTATCCTCCGAGTAACGGTCCCAAATTATCGAGGCCAAAAATATACCCTAACAGGGCCTCAGTTACATGTGAATTGTGGACCTCTTTTGGGCGACTACACAGCATACTGCGGAAAAGCTTCCACCGAGTTAAAGTCACCGCCGAGAGTATCTCCCAAACCGCTACGCGCAGAGCGGCGATAAACTAGATGGCTGGGACTCATGAGCAGCAGCTACCGCATCTCCTGCAGCTTCCTTCATTTTATTTGTTCGTGAGTTCCAGCCATTTAGTTTAGCACTACTCGGCGCTGAGTGAGATACTCTCTGTGGTGGCGGTATAGTCGCCTGAAAGAGGTTCGCAATTTACATGTGACTGAGGCCCTGTTAGGGTATATTTTGGCTCTACTGGCAAATCCGGACGAAGAATAAACAGCCTTGGACGACTTAGTCAGAGTTATCTCCCGTCGCCGCACTCCAAACAGTGATCGGAAAAGCCACAACGAAACAAAGAAGACAGTCACGTCGACTTCAGGGCTGCCAATGCTTGGTTGTTTCCCCCAGATCTGGGGTTTTTTTCGACGCTGCAGGACAATTCTGGGTGGGTTTTTTTTTTTTTTGGGTGTGTTTTGTTTGTTCGTGTTTGCCGATTTGTATGCTTTAATGATCGATAAATTTGCGTGGTTAGGGGGGTAGGGGTTAGGGTTAGGGAGTAGGATTAGGATTAGGGTTAGCGGTAGGGTTAGGATTAGCGTTAGATTTGACAATTTTGACGCCGGAGTTCCCTATAATCGCGCACAGTCCCATACACACACACAAACAATCGAGGGCCTCTGGATGCTGGTCACACGCACAATTCGCCAACGATTGGGGGCACCAGCCTCACGCCATTGGCGTCATATTTGGCAGAGTTTCAGTGGCGCCACTCCCACAAACATCATATTGTCGGCCAGTATTTCGAAATCCTACGTCAAAATTTTCACATCTAACCCTAACCCTAACCCTACCCCTAACCCTACACCTAACCCTAACCCTACCCCTAACCCTAACCATACCCCTAACCCTAACCCTACCCCTACCCCTAACCCTACCCCTAACCCTACCCCTAACTCTAATCCAACAACCGCATGATGATGACTACACAACCATTCACAGTGCCTCACGCAACCGTACGCAACTGTGCACGCAACCATATGATGATGCCACGATGTCTCACGCAACCGTACGCAGCCCTACACGCAACTGCAGGATGATAGGTAAGTGTGTCGTTTGTTTCGTTTGTTTTCCGATTACTGTTCGGAGTGCGGCGACGGGAGATAACTCTGACTAAGTCGTCCAAGTCTGTTTATTCTTCGTCCGGATTTGCCAGTAGAGCCTATATTTTAGTCCTTGATAATTTGGGACCGTTATTCAGAGGATAGCCAAATTATTCATTAAAAACTGGGATTTCAAATGTCATAAAACTGAAACAAGTGATCATTCCGAATGATTAGTGAGGACTGTCATCACAGCAGTCCAGGTAGAACGACCGATCACAACCGTTCTGTGTTGAGTACCAACTGCGCCCTTGGTGAAATGTTCATGTCTCGCTACTCCAGGTTGCACCCCTATGTCCACCAACCTGGACAAGGATAGTCTAGTAGTAGTAGTGTTAGCATGCTGCTGTTCATTACTATGCAGTGTTAAAATGTTGCTATTCATAGTGTTAGTGTTAGAGTACTGTAGCATATTGCTATTAGTATTATATTATAACTGCTTGTCGTCGTTTTGTTTGCAATACTTAACTCGCATATGCAAATGTTGTGCATAGACATGTCGACTACAATGATGCGACCATAACGAAACAATCTGCTTACCTGGAGAAGTAGAATAAGCCGGAGGCTCAATGGGGTTATCATGTTCTTCATTGTTGTCGCCTGTCAAAAGTGGGGTTCTCTCGCTGACCGCCATCTTGGCGAGGAAGTAATAATAGATATCACGTGACATAAACAGCGGTTATTTATATAAAATTACGAAAGTCTGGGATCACATCAAGACCGCATTCCTTCAATATATCCGGAGGGGGAGGGGGGCATTAGGCCGTTTACATAAATTAAACCAATGTACTGAAGACGGCATTAATCAAACCCACCCGCTCACACTGGACTACAGAACGTTGAGTGCTCCTATGCAACTGTGCTGTACGCTAGTCCAAGTCCTTTTGAGAAAAAAAGAGAAAAGCTCGACGGACTGTTTATATACAGAAGGACCTGTACGCTTTGGGTTTCTGGATTGTCACCTGCCAGATTCTAATATTTAAGATGTTAATCCTACAACTGTATTTGGATAGGCCACCCACACTGGACTACGTGCTACTTCGTAAGTTTTGTGGTGCCTAAATATAACTGCGTTATGCACGTGTGAAGTTAGTTGTAGAAGGTCGTGTGCGTTATGGTTGATTGGGGTCTCCTGGATTTATACCTGGCAGACTTGTGAATTAAGATCGGAATAGCAAAAAAACGAGGCGCACACCAGACGACTTGTTAATCAACATAGAACTGGTACTATAAGCCATCGGACGTTGGGGTTCATACTGAGGGGAGGATCTAAGCACCTATAGACATGTCCGGAGTGCATTGATGATAACCCAACTAACTAATACCTGTTTAATCCTCTCTTAATCCTACAAACTGACTTTTTACTCCACCATGACGTCACACTGAGTGATAAATACCCGGTGACACAAAATTACATCATTCGGATGAGGACCACGAGTGGAGAGGTCCCAGAAACCCCGTTTAATCGTCAGGTTATATTAGGACGTCCGACAACAACGATGGTGGGACTCCTACAGACTACAGAGCCCAGGTGGAGAATTTTAAACAGCATTCATCGTCCTTGAACCTAGCTGGTGTAACCCTTACGGTTGGCCCAATTATCATTTCTGTAGTGGTTCTTCTTCTTTTGTCAAAATCTGCTTGTGCCGCTAGGCGTCGCAGTCTATCAGATGATCGGCAACCGAGCCAGGGCGCGCTCAGTCGCTTCATATTCCGTGATGTTATGAAGTCTCAAGTTGTCCGTGACTCCTTCAATCCATCTTCTTCTTGGTCTTCCCCTGCCTCTTGTTGTTTCGATTTTCATGTTGTATGCTCTTGATGCTGGCATCGTTGGTTCCATTCTCATTAGGTGACCAAACCATTTCATTCTTTGCTTCTCAATAAATTTAACGATGGGTATGGTTCCAATAGTTCTTGTAATCACATCGTTTCTCACTCGATCTCTTCTGGTTTTATTCGCAGCCATTCTCAAACATCTCATTCACAGGTGGTTAGTCTTCTCTCATGTTCTTTTGTTAATGTCCAAGTCTGACATTGATAACCTAATGTCGGTATAAAGATTGTATTTATAATTTGTCTTTTTATCTCAGCTGGGACAGCAGGGTGTTTTAAAATTGGGGCAAGCTGGTATGCGACATTGTTGGCTTGTTGGATTCTTGCTTCAATCTCTCTTCTGTAGTGGTTAAAGGGGGGTAACTGGGATCTGCCTGGTTGGGTTGCCGTCCAGATTGAGGTGTCTGGGATTTGTACCTTGTGGATACTCATCCGAATAGTGGCTGTTTGAAAACACCCTGGACAGATAAAAGGCGTGTGAATATTACCATTAAAACAACACTGTTTAACACAAATATAGTATAATAATCTTGCTGTCCTTTTTAGAATGCGATTTTTCGTTAATTGAAGCCCTACTCTGGCTCATGCCAGGGGCCGCAATATAGTTTAATGGCTGAACGCGGTTTCTGGGACGTCTCCACGGTGATCCTAATCCACATGGTGGCACATTGTGTCATCGGGTGTTTATCGCTTGTGTGATGTCCTGGTGGAATAGAAAGACAGTCTGACTGTTTAACACAATATTCTTACCAACGCTCTGAGATTCAGTACAGGAACTACGCTGCACCGTCGAGGATCCTGATATGTGTGCCAGTAGAAGGGTTGGAGAAGGAGAAAAGGTAGAGGGGAGACCGAGATACCAGATGCTGGACAGTTTGACATCATGGCATGGAGGCTCATCTGGGTCAGAGTTGAATGAAAGTACACGAAATAAAAAGTTGTGAATAGACATGACTACCAACGCTACACGGTATAGACTTAATAAAAGAAGAAGAGTCACCGGATTAGTCGCTGAGTGTGCAGCACTAGAGGGGTTCAGTTCACTCGGTCATTCTTGACATAACAGGACATTTTTTCAAAAATTACATTGGTTTCAGTCGACCCAGGGGTTCCATGTAAAATCCTGGGGAGAAAAAGGCGGCCAATGCGATGTTGACCACATCACCCACAGGGTACCACTTGGTCTATAAAATATAGGTCTAGCCCTATATGCCAAATACGCATAAAGGCGTCCTTTTTAAAACAAAGATAAATGATGTGAGACCGTCGCTCAGGGAGCTTACAGCTAGGCTGCGATATCAGTGCCCTTTGGAACAACACAACATTGGATTTCATAAAATTTCTAATTATTCGCTAATTACGACATGCTAGTTAAAGGGTCACATGGGTTGTATTATATCAAAGATGTGAGCAAGTCTCATCGATCAGGCCCGTCAACAAGTACATGTAACTTTTAGATTATTGTTCTTTACTATCCATAAAAGGGAGAGAATCACGATAGCTGTGCAATGAACAGTTGTAGAGTATAGTCCCTTCTATATAAACGGTTAGCAAAATGGTGCCTATCAATGAATGTGTGAGATAAAACAAACTAACAGTATTGATCATTGCACAAGTCAATAACATATTACCCTATACTAGTGTTTATATGGCAGTAAGCACATCTGTCTAGGAATATGCTGCTGATATTGTGGATATTATGTTTCTGACACATTCTTCTACACTGAACCTCATTCGTTGAACTCAACTTCCGACATAGTTAAGTTAAGTAAAGCAGTACATTAACAAACTGCACATCGTACCATTGACAGTTGTTGAAGAGACAGGGTGTTTTTATTAAAAAAGATAATAACTTAATCGTGAAGTTGGAGGTAAGTAAGCCATGCTTTAGTTTTACTGCTTTGAAAATTAATGATCAAGCCACGGTTATTTTAAGCGCTGGTGCATGTAGGGGGTGTCGGGCCCACTAGCTATACATAGTATACTAAATAGTTCTTCTTTAAAAAATTTAGCTCTCCTTTAAAATTCTGATGATGAGGTATTTTGGGCCCACAAAGGGACTTGCATCTGTCCCAGTACTCCTCGCGATGAGGTATTTTTAGCCCAGAAAAGGACTTGCATCTGTCCCAGTGCTCCTGGCGATGAGGTATTTTGGGCCCAGAAGGGACTTGCATCTGTCCCAGTACTCCTGGCAATGAGGTATTTTGTCCCATACTCCCAGAAGGGATTTGCATCTGTCCCAGTACTCCTCGTGATGAGGTATTTTTATCCCAGAAAAGGACTTGCATCTGTCCCAGTGCTCCTGGCGATGAGGTATTTTGGGCCCAGAAGGGACTTGCATCTGTCCCAGTACTCCTGGCAATGAGGTATTTTGGGCCCAGAAGGGATTTGCATCTGTCCCAGTACTCCTCGCGATGAGGTATTTTAAGCCCAGAAAAGGACTTGCATCTGTCCCAGTGCTCTTGGCGATGAGGTATTTTGTGCCCAGAAAGGGACTTGCCCTAATGAGGTTGGTGTAAAGACTTTAGCCACAACTGAAACACCTCCACTGGAGACTGTGTTGCAGAACTGTCCCTCCCATTTCCAAGCTCAGTAACCAGTGAGATGTGTACTGATAATTTACATTTGCAGAGAGGCATATCATCCACTGATGATTCACAACAATACATATGGAACTGGCTGAGATCAGTTCAGCTTTCAAATGTTTTGGTATGCATACCTTATTATCAACAGACTTTATTTTCTATTTTCATTGAGACAAAAAACAGTTAGATGCCTAGGTACTGGGAAGACTACAGAGCAAAAATAATTTGCTGAAAGTTGTTTTATTGGTGCGGATTCGAGCTCATTCCTGTGGGAGAGGTTGGTGAGGGAATAGAATCAGTACCCTATCAAGCATATCGTAACAGCTGAGTATTTAAGGATTTGCTAAAATCAGATGTGTTGTGCCAACAGGTGCAGATATTGTAGGGGAATACAGAAGCTCAAATAAATTTTAAATAAAGAAAAGTGATATATTTCAGTCACTTTAAAAGACATAATACACTTACAAGCTACACTTGAGTGAAAAGTCAAAAGCAAGAAGTCAGCAATGATACAAGTGGGAGGACAACAACAACAACAAGAGATGGACGAACAGCAGTCTGAAAGAGTATACAATTGAGATAAGAGAGTACTCAAGATTCATGAAAGCCAACACTTACTGTGGAGACCAGGTCGACCCAGCTCGATATGGCAATGTTAGTGCTATACTCAGATCCTTTGCTCTGTTGTGATTGCACTTTTGTTCATAAGTTTTTTCATTTTGTGTGTGACCTAGATTTGTTTTCATCTACCAGATTTGTGCTCAGCGAAAATGAACAAGTTGGCAACAGTTCTGTTATGTGCCAACGTGATCACAGTGCTGTTCCCTCAGCCAGGATACATCCATCCAGACGAGTTCTTCCAGTCAGCCGAAATTGTTGCAGGTAGTAGGTGTTTGTGTTGTATGTATCTCTGCCAGACTAAGGAAGACATTTGGGCTATCCTCCGAATAACGGCCACATATTATGGCGTCTGAAAACAGAGCCTCAGTCACATGTAAATTGCAGACTTCCAGCGACTATGCCGCCACCGCCGAGAGTATCTTCCGTGGCGCGGGGCTAAACTAGATTGCTGGGACTCATGAGCAAAGCTGAAGAAGATGCGTAAGCTGCTGCCCGTGAGTCCCAGCTATCTAGTTTAGCCCCGCTCCGCGCGGGATACTCTCGGCGGTGGCTGTATAGTCGCCGGTCTGTAATTTAAGTCGCCGGAAGTTCGAAATTTACATGAGACTGAGGCCCTGTCAGGATGTGGTTTGGGCCGCCATAATATGTGACCGTTATTCGGAGGATAGCCGACATTTGTTTTGTCTTCATCTTTGTCAGACTAAGGAAGACATTTTTGTTGTCTGTATCTCTGACAGACTAGGGAAGACATTTTTGTTGTCTGTATCTCTGACAGACTTAGGAAGACATTTGTGTTGTCTGTATCTCTGCCAGGCTAAATAAAACATTTGTGTTGTCTGTATCTCTGCCAGGCTAAGGAAGACATTTGTGTTGTCTGTATCTCTGCCAGGCTAAGGAAGACATTTGTGTTGTCTGTATCTCTGCCAGGCTAAGGAGGACATTTGTGTTGTCTGTATCTCTGCCAGGCTAAGGAAGACATTTGTGTTGTCTGTATCTCTGCCAGGCTAAGAAAGACATTTGTGTTGTCTGTATCTCTGCCAGGCTAAGAAAGACATTTGTGTTGTCTGTATCTCTGCCAGGCTAAGAAAGACATTTGTGTTGTCTGTATCTCTGCCAGGCTAAGAAAGACATTTGTGTTGTCTGTATCTCTGCCAGGCTAAGAAAGACATTTGTGTTGTCTGTATCTCTGCCAGGCTAAGGAAGACATTTGTGTTGTCTGTATCTCTGCCAGGCTAAGGAAGACATTTGTGTTGTCTGTATCTCTGCCAGGCTAAATAAAACATTTGTGTTGTCTGTATCTCTGCCAGGCTAAATAAAACATTTGTGTTGTCTGTATCTCTGCCAGGCTAAGAAAGACATTTGTGTTGTCTGTATCTCTACCAGGCTAAGGAGGACATTTGTGTTGTCTGTATCTCTGCCAGGCTAAGGAAGACATTTGTGTTGTCTGTATCTCTGCCAGGCTAAGGAAGACATTTGTGTTGTCTGTATCTCTGCCAGGCTAAATAAAACATTTGTGTTGCCTGTATCTCTGCCAGGCTAAGAAAGACATTTGTGTTGTCTGTATCTCTGCCAGGCTAAATAAAACATTTGTGTTGTCTGTATCTCTGCCAGGCTAAGAAAGACATTTGTGTTGTCTGTATCTCTGCCAGGCTAAATAAAACATTTGTGTTGTCTGTATCTCTGCCAGGCTAAGGAGGACATTTGTGTTGTCTGTATCTCTGCCAGGCTAAGGAAGACATTTGTGTTGTCTGTATCTCTGCCAGGCTAAGGAAGACATTTGTGTTGTCTGTATCTCTGCCAGGCTAAATAAAACATTTGTGTTGTCTGTATCTCTGCCAGGCTAAGAAAGACATTTGTGTTGTCTGTATCTCTGCCAGGCTAAATAAAACATTTGTGTTGTCTGTATCTCTGCCAGGCTAAATAAAACATTTGTGTTGTCTGTATCTCTGCCAGGCTAAGGAAGACATTTGTGTTGTCTGTATCTCTGCCAGGCTAAATAAAACATTTGTGTTGTCTGTATCTCTGCCAGGCTAAATAAAACATTTGTGTTGTCTGTATCTCTGCCAGGCTAAGAAAGACATTTGTGTTGTCTGTATCTCTGCCAGGCTAAATAAAACATTTGTGTTGTCTGTATCTCTGCCAGGCTAAGAAAGACATTTGTGTTGTCTGTATCTCTGCCAGGCTAAATAAAACATTTGTGTTGTCTGTATCTCTACCAGGCTAAGGAGGACATTTGTGTTGTCTGTATCTCTGCCAGGCTAAGGAAGACATTTGTGTTGTCTGTATCTCTGCCAGGCTAAGGAAGACATGTGTGTTGTCTGTATCTCTGCCAGGCTAAGAAAGACATTTGTGTTGTCTGTATCTCTGCCAGGCTAAATAAAACATTTGTGTTGTCTGTATCTCTGCCAGGCTAAATAAAACATTTGTGTTGTCTGTATCTTTGCCAGGCTAAATAAAACATTTGTGTTGTCTGTATCTCTGCCAGGCTAAGGAAGACATTTGTGTTGTCTGTATCTCTGCCAGGCTAAATAAAACATTTGTGTTGTCTGTATCTCTGCCAGGCTAAATAAAACATTTGTGTTGTCTGTATCTCTGCCAGGCTAAGGAAGACATTTGTGTTGTCTGTATCTCTGCCAGGCTAAGGAAGACATTTGTGTTGTCTGTATCTCTGCCAGGCTAAGGAGGACATTTGTGTTGTCTGTATCTCTGCCAGGCTAAGAAAGACATTTGTGTTGTCTGTATCTCTGCCAGGCTAAGGAAGACATTTGTGTTGTCTGTATCTCTGCCAGGCTAAGAAAGACATTTGTGTTGTCTGTATCTCTGCCAGGCTAAATAAAACATTTGTGTTGTCTGTATCTCTGCCAGGCTAAGAAAGACATTTGTGTTGTCTGTATCTCTGCCAGGCTAAATAAAACATTTGTGTTGTCTGTATCTCTGCCAGGCTAAGAAAGACATTTGTGTTGTCTGTATCTCTGCCAGGCTAAATAAAACATTTGTGTTGTCTGTATCTTTGCCAGGCTAAGAAAGACATTTGTGTTGTCTGTATCTCTGCCAGGCTAAGGAAGACATTTGTGTTGTCTGTATCTCTGCCAGGCTAAGAAAGACATTTGTGTTGTCTGTATCTCTGCCAGGCTAAATAAAACATTTGTGTTGTCTGTATCTCTGCCAGGCTAAGAAAGACATTTGTGTTGTCTGTATCTCTGCCAGGCTAAGGAAGACATTTGTGTTGTCTGTATCTCTACCAGGCTAAGGAGGACATTTGTGTTGTCTGTATCTCTGCCAGGCTAAGGAAGACATTTGTGTTTGTCTGTATCTCTGCCAGGCTAATTTGTGTTGTCCTGTACATTTGTGTTGTCTGTATCTCTGCCAGGCTAAGAAAGACATTTGTGTTGTCTGTATCTCTGCCAGGCTAAATAAAACATTTGTGTTGTCTGTATCTCTGCCAGGCTAAGAAAAAACATTTGTGTTGTCTGTATCTCTGCCAGGCTAAATAAAACATTTGTGTTGTCTGTATCTCTGCCAGGCTAAGAAAGACATTTGTGTTGTCTGTATCTCTGCCAGGCTAAATAAAACATTTGTGTTGTCTGTATCTCTGCCAGGCTAAGAAAGACATTTGTGTTGTCTGTATCTCTGCCAGGCTAAATAAAACATTTGTGTTGTCTGTATCTCTGCCAGGCTAAGAAAGACTTTGTGTTGTATGACATTTGTGTTGTCTGTATCTCTGCCAGGCTAAATAAAACATTTGTGTTGTCTGTATCTCTGCCAGGCTAAGAAAGACATTTGTGTTTGTCTGTATCTCTGCCAGGCTAAATAAGACATTTGTGTTGTCTGTATCTCTGCCAGGCTAAGGAAAGACATTTGTGTTGTCTGTATCTCTGCCAGGCTAAGGAAGACATTTGTGTTGTCTGTATCTCTGCCAGGCTAAGAAAGACATTTGTGTTGTCTGTATCTCTCTGGCTAAGAAAGACAGTGTTGTCTGTAAGCTAAA
The DNA here is from genome assembly GCA_905116865.2 of Candidula unifasciata. NCBI lineage: Eukaryota > Metazoa > Mollusca > Gastropoda > Stylommatophora > Geomitridae > Candidula > Candidula unifasciata. The sequence goes on along the minus strand of CAJHNH020001933.1, from coordinate 21,677 downwards.
TAAAACATTTGTGTTGTCTGTATCTCTGCCAGGCTAAGAAAGACATTTGTGTTGTCTGTATCTCTGCCAGGCTAAATAAAACATTTGTGTTGTCTGTATCTCTGCCAGGCTAAGAAAGACATTGTGTTGTCTGTATCTCTGCAGGCTATTTGTGTTGTCTGTATCTCTGCCAGGCTAAGGAAGACATTTGTGTTGTCTGTATCTCTGCCAGGCTAAGTAAGACATTTGTGTTGTCTGTATCTGTGCCAGGCTAAGGAAGACATTTGTGTTGTCTGTATCTCTGCCAGGCTAAGGAAGACATTTGTGTTGTCTGTATCTCATCTCTGCCAGACTAAGGAAGACATTTGTGTTGTCTGTATCTCATCTCTGCCAGGCTAAGGAAGACATTTGTGTTGTCTGTATCTCTGCCAGGCTAAGGAGGACATTTGTGTTGTCTGTATCTCTGCCAGGCTAAGAAAGACATTTGTGTTGTCTGTATCTCTGCCAGGCTGTATCTCTCTGCCAGGCTAAGAAAGACATTTGTGTTGTCTGTATCTCTGCCAGGCTAAATAAAACATTTGTGGTGTCTGTATCTCTGCCAGGCTAAGAAAGACATTTGTGTTGTCTGTATCTCTGCCAGGCTAAGGAAGACATTTGTGTTGTCTGTATCTCTGCCAGGCTAAGGAAGACATTTGTGTTGTCTGTATCTCTGCCAGGCTCAGGAAGACATTTGTGTTGTCTGTATCTCTGCCAGGCTAAGGAAGACATTTGTGTTGTCTGTATCTCTGCCAGGCTAAGAAAGACATTTGTGTTGTCTGTATCTCTGCCAGGCTAAGAAAGACATTTGTGTTGTCTGTATCTCTGTTGAAAAATGTTGGAAAACCAGGAGAATTGCAAAGACTGGATCAAAACCAGGCATAGATATCCTTTGAAAGAACTTTATAACATAGCTAGCATACAATATAAGGTGGAGGAGGCTGGTTTAGATGGCTGCATTTTAGGGAGCAGTTGAGCATAGGCTTCTCTTTTGTGCATTCACAGCAATAAATTCCAGTAGAAAGTTCTGGTTGTTTGTCCACTTCAGGACTTTGGTCTTGCTCCAGAACCTGAGTTTTACACATCTGGCTTACTTGTTTGCAGACAGTTGCTCACCTCTCAGGAAACATCTGTGATTAGTCAACTCTTACAACTTGTTAGAGGGGCAGTGGGTCTATTATTTGTCCCCCCCCCCCCCCAAAAAAAAATACTGGAGAGCAATGGCAAACAGTTTGAGTCTGCCATAAACTCATTACTCCAGATGGACATTTTGAAAATGATGTAATATCAAGAACAAGCTTAGCAAATCAAGCATTCCCCATGCTTAACAATGTATGGAAGTGAAAGGGATTTAGTTTGAAGACAAAGCCCAGAATATACAAGAGCAACATTTGATGAATACAGTTGAGTCCATTTAAGTCAAACTCGGATAAGACGAATTTCAGTTAAGTCGACATGACCAGTTTAGTCCTGGCAATTTTCTCTGTTGTGTGTGCTGTCTGGATAAGTAGAAATCCTGATAAGTTGAGCATTTTCTTAGGTCCCTGCGACTTCTACTTATCCAGACTGGACTGTACCTATTATACAACAGTGAATGTTGGAAAATGACAGCAGGAATTACACAAAAACTTGACTTTTCCAAATAAATGTTTAAGGAGAATTCTACAAATGTTTTGACCAAACAAGATCACAGATGAAAAACTGAGGAGGAAAACAGAATGTTGCATCACTGGCAAATGTTATCAAAGTAAGACAACGGAGATTGCTTGGACATGTCTGCAGAATTCCTTGTGACACTCTGGCAAAAATAGCTCTCTGGTGGACAGCAGATGGGAAAAGGAGACGTGGATGACCTAAGAAAAACTGGAGAAGGACAATAGAGCGGGAAATGAAGGAATGTAAACTGACAGAGTATACCATGGACAGAAAAGCAGCAGCCTAGCAGCAATGGTGATCACTTGTGAATGCCTTATGTGTCAACAGTCACATGAAGAGGATATAGAGATAGATGAACACATTACTCCTATTCACATAAAAGAGTTGACTTGTAGCATTGAACATACCCAGGGTTTGCCACAGCTGTACACTTAATACTTTTTACTATATAGGGGGGGGTGGAGATTGCACAAATGTATACTGTTGAGTCAAGGGTTTGTCATAGATACGATGTTGACCACAGACATGGTGTACATTATTACAGTGATGCATGTTTACATTACAGGTGATATCTTCAACATTCAACATTTTCGCACTTGGGAATTCAACGGAACATCTGCAGTGCGAAATATTGTTTTCCCATACCTAGTTCTGGCCCCGCCACTGTACATGTTGCGATCGCTCAACTCGTCAGGCATTCCTGAACTACAGGTGTCAGCTGTCAAAGTTGTCATGGCAACAAGACTGCCAGTGGCATTGCTGAGCTTCCTGGGTTACTTAGCAACAGGCAGACTGGCTGACTGTTTCTGTGCTGACAGATACATCTGTAGCATCCTGTACTGCAGCTCCTATGTTAACCTGGACCTTATTACACCAGAACCTTCTCTAACTCAGTGGAGTCGGTGTTGCTGGCTGCAGTACTGCTACTAGTCCTGTGTCTGTCTGGAGAACCCGAGAGTCACCGGAAGAAAACTGAAGTGCCGTTTTCTGAGGATGTCACCGATGGTGAACAGAACGCTAAAGTTGCAGAAAGGGAACGGTCTGATGTGTCTGTGAAATCTGGGACCAAAACAAACAATGTAGTTTCTAAAGAAACAGAAGTTGCTAAAGCAAGTGCTGAAGAAAACGTAACAGCTTCAAAAGAAGTCTCAGGAGATACTGAAGTGAAATGTAAAAATAAATCTACACAAGATAAGACAGCGCATGAATCAGAAGACAAAAATACCAACTCGGAAGGAAAAGATCAAGATAAGGCAGACATGAAATCAAAGTTAACAGCCATCAATTCCGAACTGTCACATTTACGAACATGTATTTCAAAACTTGTATCCTTTTTACTTGGAGCGATAGTAACATCAGGGTTTTTCAACCGACCAACATTTTTGGTGTTTGCAGTCGTACCAGTTATATATTGGGTGTGCTCTGCAACTAAGCGTGATCAGTACGGACGATGGTTTGGGGTGCCTTTAACTGGCATTGTATTCTACTTCAGCTCTGGTGCTTTGTTGACCTTTGTTACATTTGCTCTGCTAGATACTGTGTACTTCAATCATGATTTCACAACAGTGGCAGCCAAATCATGGAAGTCTTGTATTGAAGATAGTTTCTCCATGAATTCTGTACAAAATGGTATTCAGGAGCTTCTGTCGTCTCTTGTGGTGACACCATGGAATTTCATCAAGTACAATACAGATTCAAACAACTTGGCCCATCATGGCCTTCACCCTTGGTTTACCCATCTTGTGGTCAACCTGCCCCTACTTCTGGGTCCACTGTACATTCCATTTATAATAGCATGTGTTATTGGAGCAACACAGCTGCTACAGTCGGACAGAGAGACAACCAAAGGCAGCCTGACTTGGCTGAGCCTCATGGCTTTAGTGCCAATATTGAGTCTGTCGATGTTTCCTCACCAGGAGCCACGCTTTCTAATCCCAGTCTTGCCAGTCTTTGTGGTCATGGGAGCTAAATTAGTTTCTGCAACGATGCCAGGAAAGCTGTCATTTTTTGCCCTGTGGGTGGTATTTAACATCCTGATGACCCTGGTCTATGGCTACATGCACCAGGCAGCGTTGATCCCCGCTTTGTCCATCTACCAGCAAAAGTTATCTTCATCTTCACAGTTGTCAAAGAGCTACCATGCCATCTTTTACAAGACCTACCCACCTCCCCGGCATCTGCTTCTCCTGCAAACAAACAACACACAAGCTTCAGTATATGAACTAGCCGGAGCACCATTAGACACATTTCTGCAGACACTCAGACAGGTGCAAACTGGCTGCAGTACATCTAAATCCAAGTGCCAGATAAACATATTTTTACCATCCACTGTGACACCTGCAGTGCTGAAACATTTACCTGAGAAAACCGACGTAACTAGCATCTGTCCACACCTAACCATGGAAGATCCTCCCAGATTGCGGGCCTGGTGGAAGAGACGGCTGAGCTTTCAAGATTTTATCATGGATTTTTGTCTCAACATCCTCACCGTGAAATGATTATGATTTCTAGACATCTGCTGTAATGTACTGAGTAGAGCAGGGCTATTCAACTGGTGGCAGCATAACAAAGGAGCCGACAGTGGATCAGTACCAGTTGTATTGCATTATTGATCTTTTCTGTGCTGGGAGCCCGGGTTTCTGGCACATGATGGTCCTTATTTTTGGCCTCTGAGTAAACTTAGTTTAATAGCCCTGAAGTAGAGCATAGTGATCTGTCATGTACGACAGTAGTGAGGCTTTCCTAGCAACGTTTGTTTTTTTTAAATGACATCTGTAGGAGACCTACATCCTACATGATTTAATTATTGGGGAGAATTGGCTCATAAACATTATCCTGTTCTAAAAAAAAACGGAGGTACATTAGCCATATTAAACAACATGATGCCTTGGAGAGAACGATGATGAAAGATATAGTTTCTGGAAAATAAAGCAGAGGCAGATTAAGACTTTGAAGATGCATTGGCTATAAAAGCACATAGGGTTGGAAAACTGACTAGAGAGAAACTTTCATATGTGCAGTTATGAGAGCTTTTGATTGATAAGATGATGCAGTAGACCTGCAGTCTGCAACGTATTGTCATTATCATTTTGCATCAAGAGCTGAGAAAGCAAATAGTTGGTGGTCCTATACTTTAGCACTGCCTATTGTCACTTAATGTTGTAAATTCATCTTTGTGGGCACTCTGTCGCTCTCAAATCAGTAAATGTTTTGGTAACTGACAATGCAAAGAGAAGTTGAAACCATTTGATCTTCTTGTTTTTAAAAGCATAAGATGTTCCCACACTAGGTCTGAGAGTATCATTTCTCACTTGGTCTGGGATTATTAAATATGCCACTTTCCACAGGCATCTCACATCACATGTGATTTTAAAGTTTGAATTCATAGTTTTTATCCAAGTTTGACACAGATAACAAGTGTTGAAATGGGTATGTTATCTGTAGGTGTGACTGCGCAGACATTTCAGAATATTTGATAAAGACTCCCAAAAAAGTGTCTCTCAGACAGACATGAAACATAAAGGTGTACTGATACTTATGTGGACTAACAAGACACATGTCATAACTGTAACAGACTCGGAAAGCATGCTCAAAGACAGGAATGCATCGAGCAGAGTGGCAAGCTTAAGTGAAAAAGTCACGGATCTTTTCTCCAGGTTATGCCAGCGTGGTGGGTAAAGAACAGGCAGGCAGATTGGCTGGATCTGCACCACTGGGTGATGTCTGCACCACTGGGTGGTGAATTGATACGTGACAAGGCAGATGTGGTCAAGGCCCCTTGGGAACAAGCAACGAAATCAGTAGAGAGATTATTATGGCATGGAAAGAATGAGGCACCTGGGCGTAACCTGAGGGTCTGGCCGACTGACTACACTCAGAGAAAAGGCAAGATGGATATTTAACCACTAGTGACCGGTACCCTCAGTATTCTGTGATCTCAGTTCTTAATGGAACATTTTAGGCTAGGTTGAAACTGGGAGCCAAGGCCATTTTAAAAAAAATCTGACTTGATGAAGGTTCAAACCTATGGCCTTTGCGCAGCTATAATTTGCTGTATTAATTGATTTATATAGAATTGTGTACACATTAGTAAATCAAAGCAATGTTTCCCCGTTGTGAATTTGAACAAAGAAGACACAAACAAAAGATTGCAGAATTTATTTTTGCATATATATTTCGCCAGGTGCATACTACAGTAACAATTGATTAAAATGAAACTATAAAACTGAAACACAAAATCGGCTACATTCACATTGTTGTAAATGTGGCTGATTTTAGGTTTTTTTAGGTTTGTAGTTTTTTCTTCCCATTCATCTTTTTTGCATCGTCATTAATAAATGTAAGACAATGTTTTAGTGACTGAGATAACACGAGATTTACCTTGGGTTTGAGATATATTGTGCAATCTATTGTTTGTGCCTTCTTTGTTCATATTACCATAAGGTTGACTCTTGTTGAAATCGAATTGTCACGGGCCAGACACGACTTTCAACGGTTTCTGAGAATATCTATTGAGAACTGACGGATCAGAGGGCTAAAAATAGCGAAGAAAAGGTTTGTGAGGGAGTCTCGTATGTTGTAATTGCGAATTCGAGAGCAATTATCAATGAGATCACTGCAGGATTTTTTTGCTTCATTTTCATTTTATTAGACAGATAACTCTCTCAGGCCTATGAATTTTTAACAGACTTTTACCTTTGACAAAAAATATATATATATAGATATATTGTAAATGGTATAAGAGTATTTTTTTTAAAATTGACAATTGACTTAACTAGGCCTATTTCTAATCCATATAAAAGTATTTTATAAGTTGTGTTAAAGAGGAAATGAATGTTGTACATTTTGAATCTGATATAAAATTTTTTTGTTTAATAATCTGTTTTGTTTACAGTACAGTATAATTAGTGGGGGTGGGGGGAGAATTCAGCAGGTGTTATGTTTACAAAGACAAAACTTTCACTTACCACAGTCTTGCAGCTACAAGACCAGTGAAAAACCACATGTGAGAATACAATTGTAAAGTTTGTTCAGTTTCCTAACATATTCAAAAAGTTATGAGGTTAGTTTCTCACTCAGAGGCTCTGTTCTGATAGATGCTGAACAAAATTTCAAAGAAAAAGAAAACAAAATGGTAGATAATTTGACCTTTACTCCTATCATCATCATGTAGCAGGTCCTTTGCAGGACGTCACTCTCATCACGGTCTGCCTGAAAGAAATTCAGTCTCTCGCAGCTCTCCCGCCTCATGCACTTTCATACCCAAGGAGTCATATCCTGTGCCCATCTTCGTGTCAGTCGGCCCCTGCCTCTCCTTCCTGATACCATGCCTTCTGCTATAATTATTTCCAATCTGTCGTGGCGCTCGATATGACCAAAATATTCCTGCTTCCGAGACAGGATCCTGTTTATTAGCCAATCTTCCTTAATATTCAGATCTTTCAAGATGTCAGTATTTCTCCTCTTTTTCATCCAAGATATTCTGATAATCTTTCTATAGCATTTCAGCTTAAAAGCCCCTATTCTCTTTCTTGAAACTGGGAGATAATCCACGACTAACACCTGTATGTTACTACAGGAAAGACGCATGCTCTCAAATTTCTAATTTTCATCATCTTGCTGTGATAGTCCTATACATTTTATAATATTGACTTTTTAGTTATATACAGATTGTAGCTGCAAAAATTTCAATGCAGCTTAGCTGAGTATGGTACTGTTTGAAACAGTTCTTTGGATGCAAATATAGGTGACCTACATCCTTCGCAAATAAAATGTTTCCTGGATTTACCTAACCAGAATAAAACAGCCGACTGCTCAGCTGCCGCTGGTAGAAATAAATTCACCTTCTGAATCACTTCCCAAAAAATGCCATCACAATTAGAAAATATCAGATTAAAACAATTACAGAGCTTCAGCCACAGAATGAATCAATTTGCACCCACATGTGAGAAGGAAGACCTGTATACAACAAAAAACATTCGAGTAACCTTCCATGACTACTTTAACATCAAAAACGAATACAGAGCCCTTTGCTAATCAATATGTACTGGTATGTCTTGTTTGTGCAAATTGGAACTTCTCAGTCAACACTTACAGCGTTGCTCGGGCCCTGAAGATATATCTTGCTAATTTGACGTGTATGGCATCTCATCTGTGCAGTTCAACAGCTACGGTTGCGTGTGATAATACTGGTAGTAGACATACTGGTACCTCATCTCCTAGATAGTGCCACTAACAAAAACAAGTCACATGGTCGTTCCTCCTACAGTGTATATAATTTGGACACAAAATGTTGTACTGATTAAACTAAGGTAGTCCCTTGGTGGAGTGTGAACTGTTAAGTCTTCATATCATGTATGTTTTTCAGCTGGTCTTCTGCCTGTTATTCCCCATTAGGAGCATAGGCCCTCAACCAACTCATGACATCCTTTGCTGTAAGATGGAACTCACTGCATGTCTGTCCTGTTGTTTTTTTGGTAAACTTTATAGTTCTCCTGTGTGTTTTCTGGGCTGCCTTTCTATGGGCTCCAGTGCAAAGAGACCTAGGATCAAATCCTCAGTAAGGCTGGTTTTTTTTGTCTTAAATCACCCTCGCCCTACACAGCAGGTGTGAAATACAATAATGGCAGGTTTTTTTAAATGTCACATTTATGATGTATTTCTTCTTTTGTGGTCCACATGTTTTATTTTTCCTTCCACTCTACATTTTACCTTAAGGAACTTCACACAAAGCAAATCCCTGTTCTGCAGACTGGGTGATAGCGGCACAGTTTCACTTTAGAACTTTTTCGCACCGCCCACAGCTACCATCTTACTGTTGGGTTATTTAAAAACCAGAATACCTTTTCCACCATAGCTGGCATAAGGACAAGAAACAGCTTTCACCCCCTAATTTCCTGCCAAAGGTGATCCCAGATTCCTAACCTAATCTTTCTTTGAGCATGTTGTTCACAATTCAAACCTAGTTGTAAGCTTTACAGGCATCGCATCTGGTTTTCCTCAATGATCCAGACCATGTAGGGCTAATTGAATGGGTTAACAAGTTCTTTACCAGCCTTCAGTTTTATAACATGCTGACACAGTAGGAGCTTCAGCCACATGGTGGATACTTGCTGGTAGGGAAGCTTGCAAGAGGAAATGTTGCAAATGCATATTTTTTTTTTTTTATATTAGGGATCAGCCAAGAATAAGGTGTTTATTGGTGATTTGTTAGGCAGGTAACCTATCTTACAAGGCAGTCTTAGTAGTGGATCTTGAGTCAACCACAGGTAGTTATAGCAATCTACTAAGGGTTGTGTGCGTTACGTGTACACATTTATCTGCTATTGTGTTAAACATTAGTTTTGTAACTTCTTAACATTTGTAGCTAGTCTTATGATCTTCACTAAAACTAGTTTTGTGTGTGTGTGTGTGAGGTCATCTTGTTCTATTTTATTAAATAGAAAATATGCTGTTTTCATACAGTGGTGTAAAGGCAGGTTCTGGCCAAAGCAACTGGCCCTGTGCTTATCCAGTAAAAGATTGTTAACACTTAGAATGAGCCCAGAAGGATGTAATTAGAGACCTTAGTAAACACCTTGGAATTTGTTAGCGAGCTTTTAATATATATGCTTTTCCAGCGAATGTGTCAGCCTATACTGTTTGCCCATGCACTCATGGTGCTAAGTATCCAACCCATTGTCTATGAGACTGATTAGCTTGAAATATAATTGACTGCAGGCAGGGGGTCTTTCATAACTGAACAGCCCACCATATTCTATACTCTCCTTGTACACATGTGTTGACTGAAATTTCAACTTAATTGCTTCTCCCACATAGTGGCTGTTAAGCTTATGCCGGCCTATAACTTTTAAGCTCAAATTTGAGTTAGGAGTTAAAGTTACAAATGCTTGGGACAGTAAGTTGGGAAAAAAAGCTTCAAACTGGATGTAGAAAACCGCATAACCATACCACTCACCTCTAGAAAGTGCTAATCAGGGTTCATAGCCAAATATACCAATCAATTTCAAGGCTTTTCAAGGTCTCCTTAGTTTTTTTCAAGGTTGTCTCGGTGTAATACTGAAACAAGATTTTTGTCTTGTTCAAGGGTGTACTGAGCACACAAGGTACTTCATTTGTGCCACATGTGTTGGTATACCAGCACAGATATCATCATCATGTAGCATTTCCTTTGTCCTGACAAAAAAACCTCGGTCTCTCACCAGCTCTCCCGTCTCATGTACTTTTTTCTACTCAAGGAGTCACTTATATCCTGTGCCCATCTTCGTGTTAGTCGGCCCCTGAGCTTGATATAGTGTTTGAAATTTTTTTTTAGGGCTTGGTGGTAGAGGGCAGCAAACTGAAGTCCTGTCTGTTCTGGACCTGGTACCTGAGAGGGTTAGGGGAGAGAGAGAGAGTCATGAAGAGAGAGGAAGACACATGCTGAGGTAGGCTGGGAGAGACAGTGTAAAGATGGACAGATGAAGGTAGAGAAAAGAAGGAAAAGAAGTCTGGGGAAGGAGGAAAAAATGAGAGGGAGGGATGGAGACATGAAGAGGAAAAGTGGGGAAGGGACAGCTAAAGACAGAGAGGGAGACAAATACAGAAAGAGGGAATGCAGATACAGAGATGGGCAGATGAAAAGAGAAGGAAAAAGGGAACGAAACAGAGATATGGAAGGAGGAAAATATGACAAAGAGTTGAAAGAAGGGAGACAGAGGGAGAGAGAACGGACAGGGTGAGAAGCAGATGCAAGCAGAGAGAGATGTAGACATAAAGGAGAGAGAGACAAAGGGACAGCACAGAGAGGCAAGCAGACTGAGGGAGAGAACCAAAGAAAGAGAAAAAAGGCAGAGCAGGAGAATGGGAGGGAGGTATACAAAGAGGAAGTGATGAAAAGAGGCAAACAGACATAAAGCAAGAGAGAGAGAGGTGGGTAAGGAAGGCAGTGACAAACACAGATTAAGAGAGAGGGGCAGGAAGGGAGACAAGATACATCAAAAAAAGAAAAAACAGCCACCTACTCCCCCCCCCCCCCCCCCCCCACACACATTTTCAAGTGTAGTGGACACAACCACTAGGAAAAGATAGTTATGGGGCAAAAAAATATGTAGATGAACCAGTAAAAAAATGGGGGGGGGGGGGGAGAGAGAATGAGAGAGGGGAGCGGGTAAGGAAATCTTGAGAAAATGAAAAGACAGGATGGAGAGGAGACAAAGAAGAGATGGGACAGGATAAAGGGGAAGGAAAGGAAGAGAGGAAGAATGGAGAGAGAAAGGAGAATAGTAGAAGATCAAAGGAAAGAGAACAGGTGAGAGAAGAAAGGTAAGGTAAGACACGGTTGTGGGGGGGGGGGGGGGTAAGAACAATGAGTGCCAAAAATAGAATTAGGAAATCTCTAAGTGAGGCCACTTTTCCAGTCCCTACCCTCTCCCAATGTGAATGTGGCCGTGGTCCAAAAACAACAGTGCTAACCCCTACTGCCCCTTGCTTGTCATATCTGTGTGCGACAACAATAATTCAATTTCTTACACTTAAGGCTGGTGACCTGAGAGCCAAGGTCATTTTATGAAGAAGAAAAAAAAAGCCCAGGGGATCCCAACCCACCACTGATGGAAAATAGAGAAGTTTACCCACACACATAAATAGGTCAGACACATAAATAGGTCAGGGCAGCAGTGGACTTCGTTTTATTTCTGGTTTTCCAATTACAAAAAGAAGGGGAGAGCGGAGGTGGTGGAAAGTGGTGTAGAAGGCTGAGGTGGTAAGGGTGAGACAGAGGAGGTGAGAGAATAAAGTTTAAGAAAATAAAGTGGGAATGAGACAGGGAGAGAAAGAAGGGAGTAAGAAATAAGATGAGATATAGAGGGAAGAAGGTAGCAGGAAGGGGTGCACTCCCTCCCCTGGGTGTCATCAATGTGGGAGGAGAAAAAAAAAAGGGGGGGGGGGGTGACGGCAAATGTGTTTTTAAAAGTACACATATATTTAATGTGTGGGAGGGGGGAATGGTGGACATGAAATGTTCTGCACTAGGCAACACATAACCTTCTACACCAACTGAAGGTATGGAGAAAGAAAGAGAGAGAGAGAGGGAGGGAGTGAGTGAGGGAGAGTGGCAAATACAAAGAGAAAGAGAGAGGAAAGCAGTGACACAGACAGGCAGAGAGTGAGGAACAGGTAGGACAAAATGTGAGGGGGCGGGAAGGGAGATAGACAGAGATTAAGGCCCCTAGGAAAACAAACACATCAAAAGAAAATATCCACCATGTTCACACAGAATGCCCCCCCCCCCCCCCCCCACAATACAACTTCCTGTGTACTTGAGTTGCTAGGAAGAGTTATGGAGCTGCACATTTACTAAACATTTAAACAGAAAGAGAAGATGAAGATCAGAAGGGAGGGTTAGAGACAATGCAGGAGACAGGAAGGAAGGAGCAATAGGTAGAAGAGTGAAAGAGGGAGGGAAGAGAGAGAGAGGGGTGAGACAACAGAAGAGGGAATCTCGGGGAATTACAATACTGATCGCCAAACACACTGTAAAGATAAATCCAGGCCAAAAATAGAACTGGGAAATCCAGCTGCAGTTACTTTGTTTAGCCCCAATGCCATCTCTAATTAATAGAGAAGGCCTTGCTTAGCCCCCACCACGGCGACTCTATAAATACAACTGGACCGAGCCCCACCATCTCCCAATGTAATCCTTTCTAGAAACCACGGCCATAAACGATTTATACTGTTCATTCTGCCCAACTTGCTAGAAACAAAGGCACACACACACGCAAGACAGAAGCTGCTACTTCCCGCCCCATGCCACACCACTGCTGTCTGCATGTATTCATGATCTGCAACACAGCCCGCACTTCCCTGGCCTTTAACAAGCCATTTCGGCTGAAAATAGCCAATAATCAGCTGCCCTCACACCTGAAACGACCATACAACAAAAGTAGCCAAAAACTAGCCAAATGGCTCCCCCAAAATTGCCTGTGCTGAAAAACACAGGATTTCTGACGATTTCATTGCCACAGTCAAAATTCACGGCTTTTTAAGGTCGGAATGTCTTTTATAAGCTAAAAATCACGGTTCAGGGTCAATGAAAAAAATCCCGGTAATTTCCCGGTCCACTACGAACCCTGGCTAATGTGAACAGATAACTTTATATATTCTATTGTCTTGACTGGGAATTAAAATTTTCCACATTACAAGAAATACTGTTTTTTAACACCACATCCACCCAGTGTCCTGGGCTTGCAGCCAATAGGATTATTTGTTCCAGCCTCAGAAATGTTTGAGAGTAAAGGTTGCGATCATATATTTGCATTGAAAGGACCAAATGATACCTGCCATCAGATTTTTCACATACACCCCCAAAACTCTTAGATAACCTGAACAGAATGGTGAAACAAGATGTTACATAGTTTAGTCTAAAAACATCAGAGGGCATAAGAAAAATATAGGCTGGAACCTGCAGTCGTCGGGTATCTAGCAGATAAACATTGCATGTAGTTATCCAGAACGAGTTAATGTGTCATTTGGTGTCTAGTAAGTTGTCTGTGATAAGGCTATCCCTCCTACAGTGACATCTCAACGCCTGCAGGACAACTAGTCGCAAACAACAAAATATGACACAAATATTAGGGACAAAAATTTATTTCTGATCAACTGTAAACGGGAAATTACTTGTCCTTCTCCTCCCCTTCCTTTTTCTTCTTTTCTCTTAATCCAACCAGCTTGGCGTTGATACGTGCCTGTCGCAGGGCAACAAAAGCGTTGTGGTTGCGCTCATCCTCCGTAGGTACACGTGCCTTCTCAGGTTTGAACCGGATCTCTAGTGGCAGCACTGCAGGACCAGCCAGCTGTTTGGCCACCTTCAATTCTTCAGCCTGTCAGAAACAGATATAACAATAGTCAAACAATGTGACGTGTATTTACACTTCCTAAGACTTTAGCTAGTGGATCCATACAAGATTACACTTGATAAGACTAGCTAGTGGATCCATACTAGTTTGATGTGTAGGCGAAATTACCTGAAAAATGTTAAGCAGTCACCCGGAAAGACAACAGAATATGGACATTTGACTTTCTGACAAAACCAATATGGAGTCTGGCTGCAGTTATAGATATACTTAGACAACTGTAGAATTAAGGCAGAGCTTTCTTTTCTGGCACTAAAAAAAAGTCGGCACTAGCCGCAAAAAGTGTTAATAAACTGACGCCGGTAGTGCCTCTAAAAAAAAGTCTAAACCAAAGAAAAATCATTTCCCCTGCTCACATGAAGACTAAACACATGGCTTCAAAATAAACTCGGCGATTTTCTTGTCACCTCAGACATAGCATTTAATAAGATAAAAGTATCCTTATGTACTCCCCTTTATTAACATTACATCTAGTCTCAAGTTTTAAAATCATATGACAGAGCTAGTGTTATACATAATTTGTAACCGATGTTCATAGGTCCACACAGTACAGGGCCACTCAACCCAAGTTTACCCGGGGTGGGGCAAATATATATTGGAATGGCGACCGTCATGGACCTAAAACCTAGAATAGAAAAATCAAGAACACAACTGGCAGGCCACTTGTTAGGTTTAATTTGGTCCACAAACTACCAGTTATAGCCGTGACCTAGTAAAAAAAAGTCTTGATGTTTTAACCGGTCTTACTAAAATACATGTGTTAGTAAATAATGAATTATGAAACTGCCTCTGAAAATAATAGAAAAAAAAACCTATTAATAAAACAGTTCTCCCATACAAGCACATTTCAGGGACAAGATGTATATAAAGAGACAAGACTTACTGAAGCATCTCCCTTGCCAGGCTTGCCCTCCTTGCGTGGGAAGATAATTAGCTTGGTCTTGTACTCCTTCAGTCGCTGTACGTTCTGCTGGAGGGACTCAATAGACATGCTTCGTCTGCGGTAATCCACGGAGATGCCAATAGTGCGTGCTACTTTTTTGTTGACACCTGCAGCCTGGAATGTTAAGAGTTGTCAATTTACAACAGAAAATAGACTAGTGTGTTAAGTTTTTCATATTTGGTCAACTATCAAAATTGAACATGCAGTCCAGCAAAAAAAGTTTAAACTGATAATGTATACAGAGCAAACGCAAATTCGTGACAGGGTATTTAGGCTGGCCTGGAAAATAACCTGGGCAAATTATGTTTCCTTTGCTGATTTTAGGCACTTTATAGTCTTGCAGCTCAGGCCCTTTGTCCGAAAGGAAAAGAAATTAAACACAATGCTACTTTTAGATGACTAGAATATCCCCCGAATAACAGTCCTAAATTATCCAGGCCGAAAATATACCCCAACAGGGATTCGGCCACGTGTCAATTGCGATCTTCCGGGGACTATACCGCCACCACAGAAAGTATCCCCACGCTCATGCGGTGTGGATAGGGGCGTAATTAGATGGCTGGGACTCAAGGGCAAATAAAATAAAGGAAGCTGCAGGAGCTTCGGTAGCTGCTGCTTGTCAGTCCCAGCCATTTAGTTTAGCCTCAATCCACTCCGCTCACGCGGCATTGGGAAATACTCTCGGCAGCTGCGAAGGTACACAATGTCGCCGATGTCCGCAAATGACAGGTGACTGGGACCCGGTAAGGGTATATTTTCGGCCTGGGTAATTTGAGACATTCGGAGGAGCATCTTCTTCATGTTCACCAGCTGTAAACTCTGGCGGAAAGTTCTGGTTGCTCGTCCACTACTGAACTGCAGTCCTGCTCCAGAACCTGACTTGCGTGTGCATCAGTTTTACAGATCTCATTCTCTTGAATACAGACTGGTGGTTCCTTGCCTCTCAGGCAGATGCACTCCGACTTTAAAGGAAATTAGTCGACTCTTCTGTCACGCTTTTAGGGAAGCAGTGGGCCTATTCTTGTTTTCCCCACAATGGAGCCCCAGAACCTACACATGGGATTCGGAGCATAGCCGATGACTATTTTACTTTACAATATAACAAGATCAGTAAACTACTATTTTTTATTTAATCTAGTCTACATTTTCACGTTCAAGGTTAAAAATACTACTAGGAAAAAAATCAGCTATCCATATCGCCACATATCATGGCGACCAAAAACAGGGCCCGGTCACATGTAAATTCTGGACTTTCATCGACTTAAATTGTGCACTTCCGGTGACTGCAGCCACCGCAGAGAGTATGCTGCTACATGCTGCGTGGATTGGAGCTAAGCTAGATGGCTGGGATTCACAAGCACTGAAGGAGATGCTAAAGCTGCTGCCCGTGAGACCCAGCAATGGCGGTTGTCGCTTGGAAGTACGCAATTTACATTGGACTGAGGTCCTGTTAGTGTTTCTGTGGCCATTATTCAAAGGATAACCATAAAATCATTATTGATTTTAAAAAAAAATTCAGAATCTGAAAATTTATTGATGGAGGAAACATGCTAGAGAAATGCTATAAAAAATTTCGGCTCCCCTCTGAACTTCTACCCGATATAGCGGCCGTGCAAATAGCCTAACAGTGCCTCAGTCATGTAAAAAATGTGGACTGTCTGCCAAGGAACAAATCGCGGCAAAACTATGATTACTTAATTTCAAGACAACGCTGCAGATGATAGTACCAGACGACAATAGTGACCATTGACAATTTCCACAGACACGCAACATTACAGACAATAAATTAACGTGGCGGGGAGAACGCACTTAGACGCAGATTAGTGTCGTGGTTGCCCTCGCACTTTCGGCATGCGAAAAACGCAGTTAAAACTCATTGCCGACAGTATCCCCGCGCTGCTACGCAGATGAGGATGTAAACTAGATGCCTAGGACTCACGAGCGAATAAATTAGAGAAAGTTGCAGGAGATGCTACTTGTGAGTCCCAGCCATCTACTTTAGCCCCCCAATCTGCGCCGCACATAGCAGCGCAGGGGATACTGCTGGCGGTGCGTCAGTCGCAGAAAAAGGTCCGCGATTAACATACTGTTTGTTTTGTTATTTGGAGCCAGTTTTACTGCGATTTGTTCCTTGGTAGAACGTCCGCATTTTACAAAACAAATGACTGAGGCCCTGTTACGCTATTTGCTTGGCTGCCATAATATCTATTTTCTTTCGTGTCACAGCTGATTAGTGTTGCTTTTTTCTCCTAAATATTTATAGGAATACACTGCCCTGGGCAGGCAGAATGTTAACTAGCTATGTTAACTGGCTAATCAAAGAAGGCAGGATACACCAACTGCTACCGAATTGGTTAAGAATACTCGAGTTTAAGCATTAAATATCTTAACATATTCTCACAAAGTCTGTTTTCTCTGATTTTTTCCTGGAAATAATTGTTAACTGTATGAAGAAGAAAAAGGGTGAAGACATGGATACAATAGAGATGCCAGATACATAATGGCAAATGATAGAATCGCATGACACGCAGGTAGAGGGTCTAGATTAGACCCCCACAAAGAAAGATACTGAGAGATAAATAAGCAATGACATACCTTCAACTCATCCAGGGTGAATCCACGTCCAAGCCTGATCTTAGTGTTGTACTTAAAGGTAGGACATCTGACAATGGGCCTGAGGAGACCGGCAACTGGTCGTGGTGCGATCGCTGCAGCTTTCTTGGCACGAGCTGCGTGTCTCCGCTTCTTTCTCATGGGCTGGTTAAACCATGTTTTGACCATGCGCTGCCAATCCTTGTGGAAATGGCCATTTGGAATAATGTTGTTTCTTTTGGGAGCCATGGCTAGGGAATAACATCATCAAAAAAGATTACTAACTACTGCCTCGCTTCTAACGAAAAAACAACATTCAGTTATTTAACAGGCAACCGTTCAAACTATTATTTGTTTTCACCTTAAACAGTACAGATTAAAAAGTAAGCAGTAAATTATATTCACATAATACTACTTTTTTAAAAATAAGTACACAGTTACGCTTAATATATTATAGAAGATTAAACACAGATTGTGCGAAATATTAACCACGGTTATTCCACCAACCTCTTCTCAACTCGTAAACCGGAAAAAGGAAATGTTAAATGTTGCCCCAAGAGAATGCGCGAAGGAAGCGGAAAGCAAAAATGAGCGAGAGCCGTGCCGCCTGGCTTACACTATATCCAGCAGAATGAGAATCCCAGAGCACCGGCTAGCTAGCAGCAGTCTGAACGTGATCCAGCTTTTCTTTTTTTTAATCAAAAGGACTTGGACTTGGACCTCCCAGAGCACCATGTACATACACCAAGATGTCCTTAACTATATATAGAAATGCTCTCTTTAAGTATTGTTAATACGTTTCAAATTATGTCATATATTTATTCGTCACTGGGTGCATTATTATCATTATCGACTTAAATAAGACATGTATATCAGATTTCATGTACGAAGTTGCAATATTTCCTTTTTTTTTAAAGGAATTATTCCCTCCAAAATTCTTTGCCCGTAATTTTGACACCATTGATTCATAATTTCACTATCCGTATGCGAACCAAAACAAACCCCCAAAACCTTGTTCATCCCTATAACACACTTATATTGGGGCACCAAACAGTTACGAGCTAAGACGCTGTCGTGTGTGTGTAGTATGATCATAGATTGAAATCTCATTGTCTCACATTGTTTATAGTATTTTTGTACCCCGTTATATCATCCGCTTGGATACTGGGTTGCAGTTCGTATATTGTTTCTACTTCTTTGGGGAAAAAAAAGATAATCAATTTCTGCATTGTTGTCTCTGGTATGTACTTCACGGTCTTTTGTAAATCACTCAGTGAGCCTGTCAAGTGTGGCTTCCACATGTGTTTCTTTTAACCAGAAGTTTTGTCTTCATATATTGTGTTTGTGACAGACTTGGAGGACGTGATTATTTGAGTATGTGGTGTGGTGGATCATTTGAGTATGTGGTGTGGTGGATAATCGCCTGATCACTTCCTGATGTGCCTCTATTAGTTAATAGCTAGTTGAAAAATTATCCTCATTGCACATCGGATAGGTCTATAAGTTGATCTTGTACCTCTGTGTGAATTAAGCTCCGACACCAGCAGTACACTCCCTGCTGGTTTCGGAACTTTAAGAAGGAAAGAGCTCTGCAACACAGGCCCTGTGGAGATAGAACTTTAATACCGAGTCTGCATCTGATATAAATGTCCTAGCTATCTCCCCAAAGACCTGAATAATACTGTATTGGGCTAAAAAGGTGCTATGTGTGTTTCAGAACCTCAAAAGGGTGGAATAAACTCACTGCCCCTAACAATCATTTTTATACGGCTACATTTGTGTGATGTTTCTTTCGAACCCTCTTTGCATCTGCTAGAAAGACGAGGAACCAATAGTCTACATATCGATAAGCTAGATTTGTAAAATGAATTTGCAAGCAAAACTCGAGTTCTGGAACAAGACAACATTCCAGAATTGGGTAAACAACCAGAGTGATTGCGAAGAAGAAACAGAAAGAGACAAAGACGTAACAGTCGAAGCTCAGTTCTCCAGAGGTTTCCCTTTTGAGTTTTAACTGAGACATATCTTGTTCTACTTCTTCTTCTTCTTCGTCTTCGTTCATCTCAAGATGTAATTGCAGTGTGTCCGTTTACAGCATACCTGCGATATTTGCGCCTTTCGGCCAACACATCCGACTTCTGCGGGCATCTGGTGGCCGGGTTAGCCTTTCCAGTAGTTTCGTGGGGCATTGCAATCTGATTATTGTGTGGGTGGTCGTCTTTGTTTCTGGGGTCACTGATGGTGCCCCACACCAGGCCGGTTCAGAGAGGCCACGTAATGCTGATCAGCCATCAAGAGAAGGCAGAGACAGAAGATGAGCATTCTCCACCAGTCAAAAAGGCTTCCATAAATGCAGAGCTAATACATGGTGCTCTGGTACTGGGCTCACTCCAGGAATCATCACGTCATGCTAATGTCTGTTTAACCTTACTTCCATATACTGAACATCTCATTCGTCACAGGTTACATCTGTAGATCTCTCTTGGCAGTGACCCTATCGGATCAAGGGTTATGTTATCATTCTTTCATCTCGCTCCCTCTCTAGTCACCTCTTGGTCTCTAATTCACTCTCTCCATCTTTCGATTCCATCTGTCTTTTACTCTTGTTCTCTTCTATTACATTCTGTCTGTCTTTCTATAAGCCACCCGTCTTTCTAACTATTTTTCTATGTCATTCTCTCACTCCATCTGCACTCACCTCTCCGTCTTTCTCATTCACTCTCTCTTTCTCTCAACCCAATCTCTGCCATTTCCCTTTCTCTCTTTCGCTCTCTGTCTCTCCAACTACTTCCCTATCACCTGTTCCCACTCTTCCTTTTAATCTATACTATTGTTACTGGTATTTTAATAATAGACAAAATCCTAATAAAGGTTAAATTTTGTGGTGGCCCTGAAAAGGGCCTTTGAAGAAATGCTACGCTGAAAGGCAAAAAATTCTTCGAAAGAAATTGCCTTTGCCCCTCCTTTGAACTGCTGGTCTTTCACTTGACTTACTTGTCCTTCTAGACAGCCAGCGTAAAAAAAGCTTGCGCCTTCTTGTCGGTGTCTCCACCTCAAGGCTTGTCTCGGACTCAGGTAAGTCAAGTGATGGATGTCTCAAATGCTTGAAATGAGCCATCGCGCTCAACAACTGTAAAGGTGGTGGGCTAGAGAAGAAGAAGCTGAAGACCTTGGGCCTGGCTTCATGTGCGGCCTCGATTACTTGTGCTTGCCATAGCTGTCTGAGGACAGCAGGGTCTAGCCTGTCTTCTTCCTAGGCATTCATTTCCTCTGGGGCTGGCTCGGGCTGAGGACTATCCTCCGTCTGGGTCGAGACCTCTTGACTCTCATCGGTTTCTGTAGAAACATCTTGAGTGCTTGGACGGTCCTCAGTATTTGAAGTGGTCGATAACAATACCGGCCGCCTCTACTTCCCAGAGTATTTTCCTATATCAATTGTAAGTTCAGTCGATCTGGCACACCTGTGACTTTTTCTTCTATTTCTTCTTCATCTTATTCATCTTTTTCTTCTTCTTCTTCTTCTTCTTCTTCTTCTTCTTCTTCTTCTTCTTCTTCTTCTTTCGGGCACACTCTTTTTTCTTCTTTTCTTCTTCTTTTTCTTCTTTTGCTTCTTTCTTCTTCTTCTTCTTCTTCTTCTTCTTCTTCTTCTTCTTCTTCTTCTTCTTCTTCTTCTTCTTCTTCTTCTTCTTCTTCTTCTTCTTATTATTATTATTCTCCTTCTTCTTTTTCTTCTTTCCTCTTCTTCTTCTTCTCATTCTTTTTCTCCTCCTTCTTTTTTCTTCGTCTTTTTTTCTCCTCCTCCTCCTTCTCTTCCTTCTTCTTCTTCTTCTTCTTCTCCTCCTTACTTTTCTTCATTTCTTCTTCTTTTATCTTTTTCTTCTTTCTTCTTCTTTCTTCTTCTTTCTTCTTCTTCTTCTTCTTCTTCTTCTTCTTCTTCTTCTTCTTCTTCTTCTTCTTCTACTTCTTCTTCTTCTTCTTCTTCCATTTCTTCTTCTTCTTCTTCTTCTTCTTCTTCTTCTCTTCTCTTCTTCTTTCTTCTTCTTCTTCTTCTTCTTCTTCTTCTTCTTCTTCTTCTTCTTCTTCTTCTTCTTCTTCTTCTTCTTCTTCTTCTCCTCCTCCTCCTCCTCCTCTACCTGCTCCTTCTCCTCTCTCTTCTCCTCTCTCCTCCCCTCTTCTTCCTTCTTTCCATCCTTCTTCATGCAGGAAATATTGTGTTTATTGCATGTGGGAATTGCCATCTTGACCACACTTTGAATTGCTATCTTTAACTCATGTATGAATTACTGTCTTTACCGTATGTGTAAATTACTGTCTTTGCGGCATGTGTGAATCACTGTATTTAAGACATGTATGAGTTACCGTCTTTACGGAATGTAATAATCACTCTCTTTACGGCATGTGTTGTGGGAATTGTTGCCTTGCCAGCATGTTTGGATTACTTCTTGAGAACGCAGGTTACTTACACAAAAACCATGACACTGGGTTACAATCTGGTATCAGTGAGACGACAAAACCATGACACTGGGCTACAACCTGGTATCAGTGAGTCGACAAAACCATGACACTGAGCTACAGCCTGG
>CAJHNH020001932.1:2500-135451 GCA_905116865.2 Candidula unifasciata | reverse complement strand
ATTTTATCGCTGTATGTTTATCTGACAAAACGTATGCTCCAGTTTTTCTGTCTGACAGCCCCCCCCCCCCCCCCCACCCCTTTCCACCCGCCAGTCTCAGTGGACAAGGCAATGATGTTTCACGCGATAAGAGCTCGCACAGCCTCGCATAATGTTTCTACATATTCATCGAGGGCTGCTATCCCACATATTTCTGAACCTGTGCCGAATTTCCCGGGGGATCTTGACCAGAAATTTATACCTAATGGCGATTATCGTTAGAATTTTTCTTCTTTTTCAAACCACCTATTAGATTCACTAAACCCCAGCTATATCTTCCTGAATATTTATCACTTTTTTTTTATACAAATGGGATTTTTATAAAAAAGAACGGGAAATTTGGGGCCGGGTAATGAGTAAATTTTCCCATAGGGGAAAAAGCGCGCAAAAAACGTCAATTGCAAAATTTTTTTCATGAAGATTGAATCAGTGAACGTAATATTTGCACGGGAAATTGTGGTGCCGCTTTTAAGGAGGAAATAAAAAACGGGAAATTTTTTTAGATTTTTTTTTTCTCACCCCCGTGAAAATTCTTCTTCTTTAAGTCATGTCTGTCCGTCTGTCTGTCTGCTCGCATGTCCGTCCTACTGTCTGCATATCTCACTGATAATCATTATGTCTGTTACGCTGCCTCTGCTCACTGATTATCTGTCTGTCTTTCTAAAGGTCTCTTTGACCGTCTGATTTTATGTCAGTCTCCCTTTAGACATTCCTTATATCTGCCTGTCTGTTGACAGTCTGTCTGTCCATATTGCTATTGATAGTCTGTCTACATCGATATTATCTGTCAGCAGTACGTCAATCCTTGTGTCAAACTATCTGTTTACTTGATGTCGATCATAAAATTTTCCCGTCTGTTGACAATCTGTCTATCTCTATTTATTTCTGCCTGAGAGTTTGTTTATATCTTCACGTGTTTTCCTGTTGGAAGTGTGTCTGTCGTCATACCCGCCTGTCTGTCAAAAGTCTATTTTATCCCTGTGTCAGTTTGTCTGTCTTTATTGGATTTCTATCCTGTTATCCTTCATATACTTTACAAAAGCATTGAACTGTGTAGAGCATGAAGAAGTAATCACACTGTTAGAAAAATTATACATTGATGGAAAAGATCTACGAAAAAAATAAAGAATATGTATTGGCAGCAACTGTTTAGATGCATAATTGAGATAAGAAACAGACAAAAACTGCATTTTATAAAATGGAGAACACCTTGTGCAATATATCCTTGTCATTGAGAGTTAGAAAAAGAATTCTTGCTTGCTACATACTTCCAGTTTTAAAAAATGGCTGTGAATCCTGGACAATCGGTTGGCAGGCCAAACAATTTCTTTGAGGCCTCAGTGATGTGGGTATGAGAAGAGGTAAAATAGAACATGTTGTAACCACTGGAAAAATCTGTGGAAGGAGGGACAGAGGAAGACAACGAGAAAAGATTCTTGACAGTCTTGTTGCATGGCATGGAGGTGTGTCCGCACAAACTAACTGATACATGCTGCAGGAGATCGCAGATTGTGGAGAGGCATGATCGCCAGTCGGCAAGGCACCTAGTGAAGATGATCCCCTTATCTTTCTGTCTGTTTATCTATATGTGGGTTTGTCTATTGACTGTCTGTCTATAAGACTGACTAATTTTACGTCTGTCCAACATTCAGTCGGTCTGCTCCTGTTTATTTACGCTGCTGCCTAACAACAAGCGTGTCTTTGGATTGCTGGCATATTCCTGACTTTCCAGGCGATTGCAATTATACTGTGCTTGTGTGTCACAGCCGCCTCTCCATGGAAGAAATCCTGGGCTGTTTCAAAAAGGCCATCTGCTTCCCAAGCCGCACAATGCCTCTTTTGCTTGCTTTATTTAAATTAAAGGTATCACCAATACGTTTGGAGCAAAGCATGAAGCAAGTTGGTATGTTGAAGTACTTGGGTATCCTGATAATATCAGATGGGAGGTGTATTAGAGAAGTTAACTGTAGAAAAAGCTCAAAGGCGGAATTTTACAAAGTAAAGAACATTTTGTAAAATACTTCTCTGTCAACTGAGACGAGAAAGAGACTTCTTAAAAGCTTTATACATCCTATCTTTGTATACGGAAATGAACGAACGAACGAACTTTATTTTCAAAGGGTTACAAATTGGGCAAGCAGGCCCGTCTGACATTTGGCCCTTCTAAGCACTCATTTTTCAGAGTAGCAATGCCTGTTATCTAAGATGCATGTTATGGATACAATAAAGAAATATACATTATAGAATAATGCATACACACATCGTGGTGTACACAATCTTACACACTCACACACACATATATATACTCTCACATTCTCATACATGCACACTCATATACGGACATACCTAATACATACATACATAAACGCATGTACATAGATACACAAACAGAAAAGACACACACATACATATATGGACATATATGCATACACACATTCCATACATACACACCTACACATGCATGTATGCATACACACACATACAATCATAGGTACAGACACTCACATATTTACACTCACATGCAAACATACATTCACACATACATACATGCATACACATACACATCAATACATACACGTACATCTTTACACACATACATGCATACTTGCATACATACCTAAATATACACACGTACACCCACATACTTTTACATCTACAGATGCATACACACATCCACAAACATGCATACATACACACACCAACATACATACCGACACACATTACATACATACACACATATGCATGAATACAAACATAAACAATCACCCATACAGATACTACATACATACACTCATGCATACATAAATACATGCCTGCATTATATACACACACAACCACAATCAGACATACACTCATGAATCATGGACAGTTGGTAGATTTGTGAAAAATTATTTGGAAGCTGTAGATATATGGTTTTATAAACGCATGATGAGAATATCATAACATAAAATAAAAGTATGAGGGAATGTCTTAAAAGAAACTGACACACGAAGGCAACTTAATTAACCATATCATAACAATACAGTCTAGATTCTTTGGTCATGTGATGAGAAGGAGAAAACTGGAGCATATCGTGACTTGTTTGTGGTTAGAACTCACTGTCTGAGTGTGTCTGTGATAGGGGTGACCCGATGTACTGCTGTATTCACACAGCTTTAGCACGCAGTTTTGCGGTGTACAGCTAGGCGTTGACAGCTGCGGCTTTCAGCCCAGAAAGTCCCAGTTAAGCAAACCCTTAATTAATTACCTTTCTATCTCTTTTGGAGGTCAGTAGCTCTATTCTTTTTTCTTCCAAAATTGATTCCGAACCTAAGGCTCCCACCACCAATGTTTTACCAGTGGCGGCGCGCCTGCATAGCGAGATGAGTTCCGGCTGTCAAACACATTCTGTTTTATTCTTGTTTGAACTAACAATTATCAAGCAAGGATACGCCTGTGAAACAGTCGTCCCGACAAAAGTTAACATCCAGCAGCCGATAAGATCCTTGTACTGGTGACCTTGAAATTTGATTTGTTTCCGGGGCTGGGGTTACCGATAAGAAAGTTTACGCAGACGGGGATCTCCTGTTGACAAGTTTTTAGAGCGGTAGACTGTTTGTGCCCTCTGAAGTTGCGGCTGGGCAGGTGCGCCCTACTTCTGGTTACGTTGCCCCAACTGGTCGCCGCACGAGTCGGTCGCGTGCTGGAGGTAAGGGTTACACCCGGTCTACCAGACGACAGCCAGAGAATTCGGCGGGAATTTCATTTAGAAGCTCCCTCGTTTTCTTGAACATTTTGCAGTAGACTGCAGCAAGCAGGGCTGCCACTATTTGGGTTTTCCACCAAGATCTGGTTTTTATATGATGCCTAAGGTTCCGATTTTTGAAACTTGTGTTTAAAACAAAAAAAAAATTTTTAAAGTGGGGTACTTTATTAATATCCTACCCCAAACAGGGGAAATCCACAGATCACGGGAAAGTCTAATATTTCAGGGGGTGGTAGTTAGGCTGCATGCAGTTGTGGAGTCTAGGCTGCATGCAGTCGTGGGACCTAGGCTATACTCTCTTGTGGGACGTAGGTGGGTTGGGGTTAGGGCCAGTTTTATATGTTTTGGGGTAGTTAAAAGCTTCAGAAGGCCGGAAAACCCAGTCCTAAAACCCTCTTAAATGTTGAACTGCCCTGTGACGTCATATGGTGGTAGGATATTATTAAAGCACCAAAAGTGGGTAAATATTTCGCTTCGTAACTATAAAATTTGTACTTTTTATCACTCTTAGGTTTTTTTTTTTTTTTGCATATGCATGCTTATGTGTTTTGGTCAGCCTACCTTGTGTTTTGATACACATCTTTTTGGCAGCCCTGCCAGGAAGACCAACACTCTGAGCTAGAAACATCTCGAATGTCAGGCTGTTGTTGATTACTTTGTTGTATTGCCTTGGTTAAATGATAGCATTAACCGAAATGAGGTGACTGCAGTAAAGCTTTGAATGGAAAACAAAAAATGCAGAAGGGAAGCACCCAAGTACTTCACAGGACCAATGGCAATAAACAAACGATTAACAAAATATGTTACGGCGACCGTGACCCACGGGGGAAATATATTCTGAAGAAGGCGGGGGCAAAGACAAGCCTTCATCAACAATACGTAGCAACAACTGGGAAATCAGAACTAAGTAACGCAAAGCTGGAATCGAACCGGGTGCCGCGGAATTACGAAGCCACAGGTTCCGACAGTCAAACGAGATCAAATCCCAAGAATCCCGCTCAGTCGAATGGCACAGTTAGATTATGATACCCTAGCGGTCAATGTTGCCACTTTTCTTTGACAAAAAAACATCCAGAACGGAGTAAAACAGATATCTAAAAACATCTACATTTGAGCAGAAAACATCTAGAAAAAACATCCAAATGGAAAATGTCACAAATTACATAGCTATTGATATGACTTACCCTATAGAATTATGTCCTTATCTTCTGCCTCACAAGATCCACACAATAAACTTAGCTTGGATAATGAACTTGAAGCTTCAGATCTAAATTGACTCTGGTATGCTTTAGCTGTTCCACCTTCTTTTAATACACAATCAGGGAGCTGATAAGTGGAACAGCATTTTCCTACTCTAATCAGGTCCGAATTTTATTATCAAAATAGTATATAAGAGGTCAAATTTTATCCTATTTCTTGGGTCAGATTTGATATAATTTATAGCACTGAAAACTCTTTCTACGTCAGCATTTGATTGGGGTAGTATCATGGCAGACATGGCACATTTAAAGAGCTTACAGAATGGATTGTTTGATGAAGCATCTTTAAATTGTCTCACTTCACTCCAAAACACGTCAGTTTCTATTTTGTTTGTCCATTCAACTAAGTTTATTTTCTGTTTACTGATATTCTGCTTCCACATAATCAGTAGCCCCTAAAAATTGCATAACTTTGCAATATTTTGGTATGTCCTTTACTGGCTAAAGTATGTTGCTCACAGAAAAGGTGAACTGTTTTTCAATACATCGAGATTTTCAGAAAGTCTTTACGGTTGAAACAAAGTTAGTATGATTTACGCGCGCTTTTAATTAATCGGAACCGGGGGTGCCAGATATTTGAGAGTTGACCCCAGTGAGAGTTCAAAGTTTATCAAAGTTTTCGCAATTGTCACAATGTAGGTGTCAGACCAAAACAAAATTATTGTAGTAAATATTTTACACTGTAATTTTTAAACTGACACTAAAAGAAGGAAAAATCTATAAAATTTCTAACTCCTAATGAAAACTTCTAGAAAAACATCTACCATCTAAATGTCAAAAACACAATCTAAATGCAAGGAAAAACATCTAATTCTGGATGTAAAACATCCAAAGTGGCAACACTGCAGACGGTTACAAGAGGGTTTTCTAGTCACACTTATCATCGCCATGTACTGCGATTCCCATGCCTTCATATAACACATTCTAACCTTATCGTCTGGAAAGACACAGAAATGGCAAGAACTTATCTACGGTTACAATGTTGCCTGTCAGTGAAGTGTTGGGAAAAGGGGGGTGTTTTAGGGTCAGTATCAGACATTTACATTTTTGTGGGTGTAATTAGGTCATGGAAGTCAGCTTGGTGTAATTAGGTCTTTGGAGTCAGCGTGGTGTAATTAGGTCATAGGAGTCAGCGTGGTGTAATTAGGTCATGGGAGTTAGCCTGGTGTAATTAGGTTTTGGGAGTCAGCGTGGTGTAATTAGGTCATGTGAGTAACCGTGGTGTAATTAGGTCATGGGAGTCAGTGTGGTGTAATTAGGTCATGGGAGTCAGCGTGGTGTAATTAGGTTTTTGGAGTCAGCGTGGTGTAATTAGGTCGTTTGTGAGTCAGCGTGGTGTAGCAGCTAGAGGCTCGCCTGCGGATCCGAAGGTAGTCGGTTCATGTCTTGACGGAGCGGGACATTTGTCAGAAAAGACATTGGCTCCAGCTGGACCCTGCCCCAATATATGGGTACCAGGTAAAATCATGGGAAGTAAAGGCGGCCGGTGTGATGTTTGACCACATCACCCACAGAGTACCAACCGGTCAATAAAATGTAGATCTAGCTCTGTGTGCCCTTAAGGTGCTGAAGCAAGGGTCCTTTACTTTTCCACTTTGACTAGGTCACAGCTTAGCACACTACAGTCTGCTTTGGCTTGGGCACGGATTAATGTTGGCTCCCCAGACTATAGATAATCAGTTTTAGATTTCCCCGTGTGGGTTCCGGGGCCCTGTTATAGGGTAAACAAGAATCGACCCCCTGTCTACCAAAAGCATGTCGTAAGAGTCGACTAAATGGGAGCTTCCTTCGAAGTCGGAATGCATCTGCCTGAGAGGCTAAGGAACTAGCAGTCTACATACAAATGAGTCAGATCGGTAAAACGGATGCACACCCATCACTCAGGTTCTGGAACAGGACTGCAGTCCAGAAGTGGACGAACAACCAGAAGTTTCCACCAGAGTTTACAGCTGGTGAACACGAAGAAGAAGAAAGTTTTAGATTGATAGACCAATCAAAACAGCACAGTTAAGGAACCGACTCTCCCAGCTGTGTCTGTGTGTGTGCGTGGATGGGTGGGTTTGTGCACATGAGTGTGTATGCGCTCGCATGCGTGTGTGTATGTGCAGGCGTGCGTGTGTGTATGGTGTGTGGGTGTTATAACAATCGACGTAACCGTACACTGGGCATTTCTTGCGTGTTTCTGCCAGCCTGTGTCTGCTGTGTGTGTACCAGTGACACCCCACATTAAGCTTATAATTAACAACCCTGATTTATCCAGTTCTGACATAGTGTTCGCACTTTGGGAATAACATGCTCTGCGCTTGACCAACCAGTCGGGCTAAGTGGTCAGTATTCGACTAGGAGACTGACCACCCAAAGTCCTGCTTCCCAGTGAGTGTATGCGGCCGAGCCAACGTTGGAAGCATTTGGTCAGGAGCAAACGTGCCGCCTAGAAAGGGGAGCCAGGTGTGTAACCTCCAGGCTTCCTACTGGTCTGGGCATTTGCCGCAACATAAGCATACATCTACACCACACCGTAACTACACACACACGCACACTCATACACGCACCCACACACACTCAACACGCACCCACACACACACTCACATACACGCACCCACCCACACACACAGAGACACATGCACTTACACTGTCACGCATTAACACAATCCTAGCGACACCCTATCCCACCCCAATTTTACACCTCATTGCTACCGCTCGGTAGTGTGACCTTCACCCCATCCTCTCCCTACCCATCATGTCCTCGGCGCCTCCACCCCAAACCGCCAATGTCCTCTAAAGTTCCCGTTTAGGGCGCGGGAGGTGTGCTGTCCAACAACAGCAGAAGGCCACTGTGTTTTAAAATCTTCAACCCTCGTCTTTGTTGAGCGTGGAACGCGACCCATCTTTGTTGTGCTGGTTCAAACCATAAACCCAACTTTAGGCCCCTTATTTAAAAAAAAAAAAAAAGGTTACGGCAGGTGCAGCGAGAGCGCTTAAATCTGGCCACGTGCCGACTTTGATTGCTAAAGCAGCCAGCACACTACAGCGTCCGGGAAAGAAAGGGTGTATTCTTGCAGAACAGTGTGGTAGGGGGAACAACGGGAATAAAGCCAGGTCTGTCTGTCTGAATGGAAGATTTACAGTTAGACAGAATGAATGGTGCAATAAGAGATGAAAGGTGAAAATATAGAAGCAGCGCCGGAATTTGTAAGGCTCTGAGCAGCCCACGCATAAGGTCTTTTTCATATTTCAGTATATCCGTTTCATATTATTTCAAATATAATATATACCTGCTTGTTCGTTAGCCACACACACACACATACTCACGCACATCCACCCCCCCCCCCCACACACGCACATCCAGCCACCGACACACATACACTCACGCACATCCACCCTCCCCCACACACACATACACTCACGCACATCCAGCCACCGACACACATACACTCGCGCACATCCACCCTCCCCCACACACACATACACTCACGCACATCCAACCTCCGACACACACACACTCACGCACATCCACTCCCCCACCCCCTCCCCACACACACTCACATACCCTTTCCCCTTTCCCAGGTACTTTGAGTGCCTGACATAATTATTTTCTTTGGGGGGAGGGGGCGCTCAGCCCACCTCCTCAAATAATTTTGTGAAGTAACTTAGTAACTCCTGTCCTACTTACGTTTCCAGGCCCATCTACACACGTTCTCAGTCTTGTCTAGGTCAGAGAGGTCGACAAAATTCTTACGTGGGACCTAGGCTCAGGCTGTGGCTAGGGAGTTTGAGGCTAGGGCCAGTTTTAGATGTGCTGAGATCGTTAAAAGCTGTGTCTTCGTGACGCGACATCGGCGTTGATGTAATTGGAGACAACGTGACACCCCTCTGACGTGGAACAGTCTGAGAAAGCATGAATTAAAGGTCAGCCAGAGTGTAGATGGGGCGGGAAACGTGAATACTACCGAAACTTCTTTAACCATGTATGAAAATTCTCTTTAAAAGTATATGTATATGCATTGTACATTATTTATGTATATGATTGTGTTTATTTGCCATTCAGTGCATAAATAACAGTAGTAATATTAGTAAAAAAAATATACTTATAAAATACTAATAGTAATAATAATGATGCTTAGATGGGTGAGGAGGGCATGGAGCAAGAAAGCTACGTCTCCCTTCTCCATCCTTGGGGGGGGGGGGGGGGGGGGACCCGCTGAGCCATCCTGCCCAATATTTCCGTCCTGGCGGCTCCCCTGTAGATGCTAGTGGCGGTTGGAGAACATCTAAAGATATGGGACGAAAGTTGTTTGCATTCGAAAAAGAAAACACCTGAGGAAAATGACGAATATCAATTCAGCAGGGAGGCAAGGGCAGGTGATATCCAGTGCGGAACACACACACACACACACACACACACACACACACACACACACATATATATATATATTTATGACAATATTTATGTTCATGTCACTTCGCGTTCTGAGTGAGTTAAACGCATTAAACGCTCCATCCACCCATTCATTTCTGAACAGAAAAAAAAATCGACTGTGTCTAGCCTATTGCGAGCAGTTTCGGATCTAATTGTGGTCTGGTTTTTTTGTGTGGCAAGTATGCTGGCTAAGAATTTTTAACTCCACCAAAACTAGTAGCTTTGACTGGTACTCTAATGCCCGTTGAGGGTTGTGAGGGACCCCAAAAAGTGGTAGTGGGGGGGGGGGGGGGTGGTGGGACTGGTGGGCACAATTATGAGCACTCACGTGCTAGAAATGGGATGCAAATGAACTGAGAAAACGAAGATATCTAAGAAAAGGCGAAAGTTAATGGCAGAGGCCAAAACTGTTGAACTGGATTCCATCTATGATATGGAGGTCCTTGTACAGAATAGAATTCAACTTAGAAACAAACTGTGAGCCCCATATGATGTAGAACGGCACAATAGGACAATGAACAAATGAATGGGAAAATTTTATGTATCTATATTCATACAGTCTATGACGTGGGCACAGGTAGTCGTGTATATCCACAACCTTCTGCCTCATGTATTTTTAATAAGTTTTGACACAGATGATCTTCGATGCCATGATGTCAAAATGTAAAGCATTTTCTCTCTTCGTCTCCCTCTGCCTCTCTCCTTAACCAATTTTTTTCCCTGTCATGATGTACTGTAGTTGTCTCCCCCTTATGACACGGCCAAAGAATCAGGATTGTCTCTTTCCCATGAAGGATAATGGGGTGTGATAATTAGATGACTGCTTCAATATACGCCGTTAACGTTTACTTCCAACAAAATTTCCGATACAAATTTTAGACTGTTAATCAAGAAACGTATTTCCATATTTAAAAAAAAAAAACTGCATTTACATTGAAACTGATGGTCACCGAACTGCGAGTCAGCTGCTCAAGCCACTGCTTGACAATTAAATTTTAAAATATGTGGTTGTCGTTTACACAAGGAAGCAGGGATACAATGTAGTCACTCATGTCCCCAGTCGCTTTCACAGTTCATGAAAGAGTGTGTTCTCTCCTGGCGGAGCTGCGGAGCGACATATGGCAACACCCAGTAGAACTGACAACTAAGCTTTGGGGAAACCTAAGAGACCTTGAAAAGACATCCCAGTTTATGACCCACAGTGGATTATGCGCATGACCAGAGATCGCTGAAGAAGAAGAAAGAGTGTTCTGAAATTAAAAGGCAGACTGATTGGCTGGTTCTACACCAATGGGAGGTGAATTTAGGCATAACATAAGACCGAGCAAGCAGTTTTAAAAAACATAAAGAGCGCCCCCAGGAATAGAACCGTTCAAGTCGATGTTCGTGAAATTGGTTAACTCATTCATTTACCACAAAGACAACTGCTGGTTATTGCATTAAACATGTTAGACCTGGTCGCCAATATTAGGTGAATATGAAACCACTGTACGTTAAGATAGTCCTGCAACCGCTAAACCACCATTTCTGCTGCAAATCAGTGCCACACCTAATACCCCAGTGAAATATTTTCTGGTTAATAAACAAGACTACACCCACACAACCTACAACAGACAACGCTGGCATTTAGAACCGTGAAGACGGAGTTAGAGTTTACACACCTCTCCGCCATGGGTTACCAGAATAGCAGAAACAGGGAACGCCCGCTTGTACTTAGATCACAAAAGAAGTTCTGTCCTGAAATGTATTCAGAATTTCACGGTGAAAGTCAAATGCAAGAAAGTTAAGACAGAATAAACTCATACTTTTGTTTTTAGTTCACAGACAGCGATAAAGTTGGGAAGACGCTCCGTATGAGACGAGCGAACCATAGACTCTAAATGTACAACAAAGATTAGAGTGTTGGAGATATATTACACTGCACCCGTTCTTCAGTGAGACGACACGTGCTTAATTAATCAGTGGATTGTTTGTTTAGGGCACATTGCGAAACAGTTCAGTATCCAGTGAGACGAATGGACGAGTGGTTAAGAACCACGTGGTCTCATGCTGGAGTCCCAGATTCAAATCTTTGTTAAAAGTTGTGAATTTGTTTCAATCGAGGGCAAAAATGAAATCCTAACCTTCACAGTCTGTGGGGACAGCACTAGCCATGCGCCCTTAAAACCTCAGGCTCACAGCACCCACTCCTCATTCTTCCCTCCACCTCCACCCCTACCCGCCTCTTCCCCCTCCCCCTAACTTACACCATAAAAGTAGTAAATGCTGTATTAAATAATGTCAGCGAGATGAATTACGACGGATGAGCGAGGATTCGACCCCCCCCCCCCCCCAGTGGTGGCAGACAGCCAGCTCGACCAGTATCGACCTATACTTCAGACTAGAGTGCCATAAATGTTAGCAGTCAGGATTGACGCAGATGAGTGGAGCTTGTGCTCTTTACAGTCACACTGTGTTTGTTTAAAGACTTAACATATACACACACACCCCCGGCCCGCACCAATACGTTTGCATTTATCATAAGCCATCTCTAATTGGCGTTTTACAAAAATAAGTAATATTCTATGCAATCTTTCTTTATCAGCTGAGTAGTGAAAGAAAATTATCAAAATCTAAATAAATTCAATCCTGATATGTTGAAATGAAACACGGACATTGGCCAATAAGTGACAAATTATGTGGAAGCGACGAAACTGTGGTTTACTGAGCAATGATGAAAACATGCTGAACATATTTTATTTTTAAAAAAAAAACGAGTAATGATAATGTCATGAAAGCAACTGATTCACGAAGAGAACTGATTGTCGGCATCAGAAGGAGACAATCTACATTCTTTGGTCCTGTCATAAGAAGGAGAAACCCAAACTACATCATGACGTTGGAGGGGAGAAGAGGCAGAGGAAGATCGGGAGAAAATGCTGGACAGTTTGACATCATGGCGGATCATTTGTGTCAGAATGATTGAAAATCGAGACAGTGGGTAGTGGATAGAAACACGACATGGGCTGTAAGAAGATCGATGCGTGTCCTATAAATGTGTTTATCCACTATTTAGAAGTCGTTCTCATGTGGGATGCAATTTTTTTATTTGAAGCCCTACCCTGGCTTCTGCCGGGGGCCCTGAATGTAGCTGGGCCACAAATATGGACTAGGCCATAGATATGGCCATACCGGCTGAAAGAGGTTTCTGGGACCTCTCCACGGGTGTTCCTCATCCGCATGGTGGCACTTTGTGTCACCGGGTATTTATCGCTTGTGTGGTGTCTTGGTGGGGTACAACTACCTACCTATAACTGTGCAAACATAATATTGATTTGAAAGTAGTCACATTTTTAAAAATGAAATTGATTTCTGTTCCGCCTAAACAGTAAAGGGAGCAGCCGTGGTTTTAGCGGCTTGACGCCGAAGGTCGTGGATTCATATCCGAAAGGATCCAGACAGTTTAAAAAAAAATCTTGGTTCCCCGGTCAACCCGGCCTTAAATGAGTACCAGGTAAAGTCCTGGGAAGTAAAAGCGAGCGCCGATTGGTCTATAAAATATAGGTTTAACAGTATATACCCAGTAGGTCGGAAGGCGTGGGAAATGGTCCTCTTGTTCGGCAGTGCATCTAATGACGTCTCTGGGAACATTTTGTGGTGGGGCCTAATCTCTTCTACAATGCGCCTCTCGTACTACAATTTGAAAACAGGCCGTTCACCTCGGAAATATCAATCAATCAATCAGGTACCGCCTGAATAATTACATTAGGCTGCGGTGAATCTCCAGCACGCTCGGTCTTTCATCTTGAATACACACGCCCATTTGTATCGCCTTCTGCCTCTTGGTCGATTGCCTTAAACCCTCCCCCTCCCCGGTAAGACTGGTATGCGTTATATGTCTTTTAATATAGTCGAGATATTACCATTCCTCTCTATCTCTCTCTGTCTGTCTGTGTGTGTGTGTGTATCTCTCTCTCTCTCTCTCTCTCTCTCTCTCTCTCTCTCTCTCTCTCTAGTTTAAATCATCAACTCCTTTTTTCTTCTATTTCAAGTCCCTTCAGAAAATCTGTGTTTCTGTTTTCATCAAATGCCACCCTCTCTGTCTGTCTGTCTGTCTGTCTGTCTGTCTGTCTGTCTGTCTGTCTGTCTGTCTGTCTGTCTGTCTGTCTGTCTGTCTGTCTGTCTGTCTGTCTGTCTGTCTGTCTGTCTGTCTGTCTGTCTGTCTGTCTGTCTGTCTGTCTGTCTGTCTGTCTGTCTGTCTGTCTGTCTGTCGTTGTTTACAACATTTCATTCATCCTTTAACATTGTGTTCATAACTGAGGCAGTCAGCCACTGGACACACACATACTTACAAAAAAGACAGTGAGATAGACAGACACGAACATTCGTGAATTCTTCTGTATCCACAGAGTCAAAAGGCCAGACAGACAAACAGACATGCCAAAATTAAGCATAAGTCCCCCAACAGACAGCCCACTGGTGTGTTTTTACATCGCGCCCATTTCTACTTTTATAGTGCCCAGGAATGTGCACTATTTTCCCCATTTCCTAAATAACCCTGATTTTTTTTTTTTTTTTTACGTATCCAGAAACCATGAGTTGTAAACCCTTTGGCTCGGTACTATGGATATCGCAACCCTTCGGCATTGATTCCATTATAGGTACCGTTAATCTGGGAGAAATGTGGCTTTTCTGCCTACCCCCGGGAGTGAACCCGGACCACAAGGAGTTCGTCACCCGGCCGCCGCGAAAGTCAGGTTTAACCAACTTCGCTAGAGAGCCGGGCAAAAATAACCCTGATAAAATTTACACACAGGCATCTTCCCACACACAGAAAGAAAACTGCGACGGTCTATGACGTCAATGCGATATGCCCTGAAAGAAACGGAGACTGGGAAAACAGAAATAAAAATAAAAAAGGCGGGAGAGCGGCCAAGAGCGCATTACGTTACTCACCTGTGCCGAGACGATAGCATCAAATGAATGACTACAGCTGATGCGATCACCAACCGGTGATTTATCGATTGGTTAAACTCTGCTTTTCAAAGATGAACGAAATAATCAATGTTCACTCAATTAAACATGAATCACTGCAGGAATGTTTATGTCACTATGATTATTCATTGTTGCGTTTATTGGTAAACTTATTTTTACAAACCTTTCGTACTTTTTGTCGGGTCGATGCATTGATAGGGGGGTGCAGAGAATTAAAAGTACAAAGGTTGTCTCTAACTACAGACCACGGAGTACCAATCAACCGGACGATGAATTATTATAACCCTTGGAAAGATTGATTGGGAAAGGGTGTGTGTATGTGTGTGTGTTCTCCCCCCCCCCCTCCCCTTTCGGAAGTGGGGGCTGATCATGAAGTAATAAACAGGAAGTTTCGTCGCCATCATTATGCGCCATACTGATAAACATAGTGGATTTCTTCTTCCTCTTAACGTTTACCGACAATAAATTCCCATGGAAAGTTCTGGTTGTTCATCTACTTCTGGACTTTGGTCTTGTTCCAGAACTTGAGTTTTGCGTGCACATCTGTTTTACATATTTTGCTTATTATTAGTATGCAGATTGTTGCTTCGTACCTCTCAGACAAATACAGTCCAGCTTCAAAGGAAACTCCCCTAATCAGTCGACTTGCACTATATAAGAGGTTCTCAATCTGTCAGTCACATCTATTTTATTAATTACTGTGTAACATTTATACTACAATATTTTTGTTTTGGTCTGGCACGTACATTGTGAAAATTGCGATTACTTAAACTTTGAACTCTCACTGGGGTCAACGCTCAAATATCTGGCAGCCCTAGTACTGATTAGAAGCGCGCGTATCCTCACTGTGCTGACTTTGTGTTTCTTTTTCATGTTATTTTAAAAAAAAATAATTGCTCACCTTCATATGTAGCTTTCACTTTAAAAAAAAAAACAACCTTTCAACATGCCAAAAGTAAAGTATGAGCAACAAATTCGGAAAGAGTGGTTGCATGATGACAAAATTAAAGACTGGGTGATGACAGTTCCTGGGGATATAACCAAGGCTCGTTTTAAGTACTGCAAGTGTTAAATTAAAGCGAAAATACAAGACTTAAAGAATCATGCAGAGACTAAAAAGCATAAAATTGCAGTTTCATTCAAAGATATTACACCGCTCACATCTGTTTTCAGAACTACACTCATACATGAATCATCAAAAGTTGAAGGATTGGTCGCAATGATTTTAAGTTGCCACTGTGCAATTTTAAACTATGACCATTTGATTGATTTGTTTGAAAACACTATTTCTGACAGTAAAGTTATGAATGATGTAAAAATGCATCGCAGCAAGTGTACACATATTATAAGAAATACTTTATTTTCTCACTTCGAAAAAGATTTGATCAGTGATATTTCTACAAATAAATATAGTTTATATTTAGACGAATCAAAAGATATTTTGATACTGAAAGTGCTTGGTGTGTGTATTATATATTAACAACAACAATACAGACAAAGTATTGAAAATCTAGATCTATGAAAAAATATTTCACTCTTTTCTGTGAGCAACATACTTCAGCCAGTAAAGGACATACCTTAATATTGTAAAGTTATGCAATTTTTAGAGGCTACTGATAATAGTGTCGCGGCAGCAGAATATCAGTTAACCAAAATAAACTTAGTTGAATGGACAAACAAAACAGAAACTGAAGCGTCTTGGAGTGAAGTGAGACAATTTTAAGATGCCACATCAAACAATCCATTTTGTAAGCTCTTTGCCATGTCTGCCATGATACTACCCCACTCAAATGCTGACGTAGAAATACTATTCAGTGCTATGTATTACATCAAATCTAACTTAAGAAACGGATGAAATTTGACCTATTAAATGCTATCTTGACAATAAAATTCGGCCTGCTGACAGTAGGAAAATGCTGTTCCATTTATCAGCTCCCTGACTGGGTATTAAAAGAAAATGGAACAGCTAAAGCATACCAAAGTCATTTTGGATCTGAAGCTTCAACTTCATTATAAAAGCTAAGTTTATCCTGTGGATCTTGTGAGGCAGACATCAGTGAAGATGAGGACATGATTCTATAGGGTAAATCATATCATTAGCTATGTAATTTGTGACTCTTTCCATTTGGATGTTTTTTGTAGATGTTTTCCACGCAAATTTAGATATTTTTAGATATTTTTCTACTCACTTCTGGATGTTTTTTGTCAAAGAAAAGTGGCAACACTGGACAGGTTCTCTTTTCTATTGTCTCCTAGAATGGGGCTGTGGAACCCATATGGGGAACAGACGAATATGATATGGCTCGCCACCTTGCACGGTTTCACACAAGCACGCATCAAATCAGTGCTACAGTCCCGTTTCATGCATGTGGCCAAACCATCTAGGTATTTATCTGTCTTCTCCTTGCTCTCTTGTCGTCAGTCATGTCGTAAAAAGCAGCGAATCAGGGATTAGCAGACATCGAATGCATTTGGGCGAAAAGCGCAGATATCGCATCCTTGCTGCAAACCACAACACGAATGATACAAAGAAGGAGGACAAGAAGAAGAAGAAAAAGAAGAAGAAGAAGAAGAAGAAGAAGAAGAAGAAGAAGAAGAAGAAGAAGCAAAAGAAGAAGAAGAAAGAAAGAAGAAGAAGATAATGATGACACATGATTATAACAACAGAGGTTTTGTACTACACCTTAACACTCTTTTAGTTGACAATAGTAAATCTAGCTTCGGATGGTCGAGCAGATTCAGAAAGTCATTTCTCTCTCAAGATGTTGAAGCATTTTGCAATTGGCAATCTGGTAAGGTAAACCAAATAAGATCAGGCAATTTCTTTATTGAAAAAAAAAAAATTGCTTCCACAGAGTTGTTCACTTTCTTGAGAATATTCCTAAATAATTCAATGAAAATTACGGGAAGGCTAACCCTGTCAACAAATGCCTGCAGAAGTCGGATATGTCGGTCGAAAGGCTTAAATATCGCAGCCATGCTGTAAAGGCCACAACACAGTTACACGTTCGGATGAACACAGAAGAATGACAAGTAATAACAATAAAATGATGCAATGTCAGGTTAGGTGAGTACATAAGAGAAATATTTGTTACAACCGCTGGTAACATCAGCTATGAGCAGGTTATATTATTATTATTATTATTATTATTATTATTATTATTATTATTATTATTACTTGCAATGTTGCCAACGCTACTGCAATAGGTACTTTGTGGTGTGTACCGGCACTCTTTCAGAAACCTAGTTGTGGGTATAGTCATATTTTTTTAAATGAAATAAAGGCGTGGTCATATGACAAATTAAAATATTGATTTAAAGTGAACAATGTAAGATCACGCTGATAGAATCATTAAACAGGCACCCTGTGTGTGGGTGTGTTTGTGGGTGTGTGTTTGTGGGTGTGTGGGTGTGTTTTAGTAGAAACAAATAGGCTGAGGAAACGAGTTACCACAAGAGAATTTTAAAGAAGAACGCTGATGAGCTAGTGCTGTATTGGATTTCACTATGCCGGCGTGGTGGGCAATGAACAGGCAAACAGATTGGCTGGATCTGCACCACTGAATAGTGAATTGATACATGACAAGGCAGATGTGGTCAAGACCGTTTGGGAACAAGCAACGGAATCAGTAGAGAAACAAGATTATTATGGCCTGGAAAGAAAAGGTATCTGAGTGTAACTAGAGGGTCAGGCCGTTTTTACTAGACTCAAATGAAAGGCAAGACGGACATATAACCAGATTGTGACCGGTACCATCAGTATTGGAACTCTGTACTGGCTGCTGAAGATGAGGAAGCAGCAGGCATGAGAATGTCCCGAGTGTTGTAATGTCAATTCTTGACTCAACTCAAGTGTTCATCATTACCTAAAGTATTTGCCATTTACAAACAACGAAAGTTGAAAACAGGAATTGTATCAAACATATTCGACCGACTGAACCAATCGTAAAGGCCATTACAATACAAGAAGCAATAATTTTTTTTTTTAAACTGTCTTTTTAAATGACTGCAAACTGCGAGTTGTTTAGCAGGTAATTAAAATGTGACACAATTACCCGTTTGTTGCCAACTACTGTAAGCCGTCATCTATTTACAAATGCATACAAATTAAAAATGGAAAACTATTTTATGAAGACAAACAAACCAGGATGGGCGAATGTTTGGCCTGCTCTACCGTTGGCGTCTGAGTGTATTAAAACACCAGAGTTCTGTAATAAAAGATCTTTAACTAGCTCTTAAAGGCGTCATAATGCGCACCATGTCTGCCTCGTCGATTGGGTACACAATAATTAGTCGTCTGCTGACAGAATCACGTTTGGACGTGCTTCAGCTCCAAGATTCCCGCCAGTTTTGAGCCAATCTTTACACAGTTCCTTCAGCGGACGTTTAGTCTCTGTTGCGTCTGTGGACGGGAATGTACTATTCTGAATGTTCCTTTAAGATGGTGGATGTAATTATCCCTGTTTCGACCTGTTATTTATATATAGTTGTTGTTTCTTTACATTCAATGGTAAAATAGACAGAGAGATCGAAGCAAGAATCCAACAAGCCAACAACGTCGCATACCAGCTTGCCCCAATTTTAAAACACCCTGCTGTCCCAGCTGAGATAAAAAGACAAATTATAAATACAATCTTTATACCGACATTAGGTTATCAATGTCAGTCTTGGACATTAACAAAAGAACACGAGAGAAGACTAACCACCTGTGAAATGAGATGTTTGAGAATGGCTGCGAATAAAACCAGAAGAGATCGAGTGAGAAACGATGTGATTACAAGAACTATTGGAACCATACCCATCGTTAAATTTATTGAGAAGCAAAGAATGAAATGGTTTGGTCACCTAATGAGAATGGAACCAACGATGCCAGCATCAAGAGCATACAACATGAAAATCGAAACACCAAGAGGCAGGGGAAGACCAAGAAGAAGATGGATTGAAGGAGTCATGGACAACTTGAGACTTCATAACATCACGGCATACGAAGCGACTGAGCGCGCCCTGGTTCGGTTGCCGATCATCTGATAGACTGCGACGCCTAGCGGCACAAGCAGATTTTGACAAAAGAAAGAAGAAGTTGTTTTAATCGTATTATTTACTGTCATCATCAGCACCATTATTATCATAGTTTTTGTTTTTATTATCGTCGTCATAAACCTCATCACCGTTGTCATCATCTTCATCATGATTAGTACCATCTTCTGCATCAACATCGTAATCCTTACATCAATATTATCAACATCACCCTGTGTCTAGCTTTGACTAGAAGATCTAACAGTCAAATTTTAATAACCAACAAGACTTACCTAAAGTTTTCGTTATCCATTTGATTACTTGAAAAACACAAATCACTCGCAGCTAGATAGATCAGGAAAATATCTGTTGCCTTACATTTTTTCTTCCTAAATAATCCTGCAGGATCTATTTTCCGCTCTCCCTTCAAAAATATGCTCCCAAAATGCCATATAAGTATAACATTGTACCCACTTCAAATTGAAAGCTCTAGATTAAATTCTTCACTGTCATCCTCACTGGAACCAGTGGAAGACACAGTGTAAACCTTTTGAGATGTAAGTCTTTGAGCATTTTCTCAGATGGGATGAAGTCTTTGCAACTCATCTATAATGATGGCATATTTTTTTTGTTTAGAAAATCACCAATAAGGTCATCCTTAAGTGCAGACGATATAATATTTTTTTTTATTTTATTTGGCATGCACATTTAATTCTGTGCAACTGTATGTGTTCCAATGTACTCCTCCGACCATGCGCTCTCGTGATTTCACTTAGATGTCAATTGTGCGTATTGCACAATTACAGGTCATGCTTACAGCAAGTTGCAACTCTGCTACCTTTAACTTTATCCTTACTTTGCCTAGGAGTCTTTGTTGGCTTTTTGAAGGAGTTTTCATCCTGTGTTTTTTCGGATTTTTCATGATTTGAAATGTAGCTAATTCTTGGTGCAACAGTGCACTGACAAAGTTTACAATATGCTGCCTCTGATCTGTCTGAAGATCTTTTGAGCCGTGGGTATGTTTTCTTCCAGTTACTATTACACTTGCGATGTCACAAGATGCTTTCAATTGTTTGGATGACACGGCCATTGGTAAAAGTAATAAAATCTATCACAGATATAACTAGGTCTATATCCTCTCTATTTCTGTCTTAAAATATTTTCTAAACAGTCTAAATCACTTGGTATCAGTGGTGGGTTTGGGTTTTTCTATCCCGAATTTATTCTTGTAGATCAACATAAATTACAGAGGGCCTTGGTTTATCGGAGTCACGACCCGTTAATAAAGAAAACAAATAAAATAAGAAATGGCGCGAATTTCCGTTAGTCCGTACCAGGACATCAAAACAAAGTCAAACTGAAATAAAGATGTTAAATGTAGGCCTATTTTATTAAGAACAGCCAGGAAAACCCCACATATGCCAAAATATAACAGTTCAATCATTATCCATTGCCAGTTCAATTTCAAATATGCCAAATTTGTGAAATCTGGCATAAAAAATGCCAATAAAACAACGCTGCTTCATCATCCCGACACCACTTAATCATAAGCCACCTACCTGAATTTGCACGTATTTAGTTCAAAGGCACACAAACGACTTCAGCTGTGTTGGCTCAAAGAAGACTGTATTTTGAACATTGAACTTCATACAAGGATGTTTCTCTGACCTTACTGCCGCTACTGATTTCATCTCAGTTATTGACAACAAACCTGTTTGCCGGGTATGTTTCTGGGCGACTCCTTTATATGTTCACATGTTATCTTTCAGTAAATATGCTAGAAGTTGGGCACTTGTTTGATTTTAATATGATAGCAGTAATAGTTGAGTTCCAACAGAATCGTTTAGCCAATTGCGCTCCTATTTTATCTTTCAGGCTAGAAGTTTGGCTTGTTTGAGCAATATGATAGCAGTAATCACAAATATTTGGCCTTTAGTGCCACACCCATCCTCTTTTTTAGTTAATTGCCATACACGACATGTTGGTTGTGGTTGGGGAAAAAAAGGGGGTGGGGGGTATATTCTACCCCCCCCCCCCCGGAAATGGCTGTCTGGAAACTGT
This sequence comes from Candidula unifasciata, assembly GCA_905116865.2. Lineage (NCBI taxonomy): Eukaryota > Metazoa > Mollusca > Gastropoda > Stylommatophora > Geomitridae > Candidula > Candidula unifasciata. Next base: position 113,937 of record CAJHNH020001932.1, on the reverse strand, counting down.
CATGGAGAATTGGGAATTTCCAATGTCAGTGTTTAGAGTTGGTCTGTCCAGATCCAAGTCAATTAAACAGATTGTGTGTGTGTGTGTGTGTGTGTGTGTGTGTGTGTGTGTGTGTGTGTGTGTGTGTGATGGGGACTCGATCTGGTCTCTTGCTAATTCCCGTCCATGTGTATTTCTGGGCCAGAGCTTTCTCTAATGACTTCTATCCACACCTGCATCCTCTTTCCTGAATCATTCATTGATTGGCAGCTTTCCGAATTTCCAGACGATAGTGTTTGTTATGCTGCGCTATGAGGAGGCATGAGACTCACAGCCCATGGTGATGACGAGTATGACTAGCAAAACCCGCCCGTGTCAAGAAAAGTCTTCCACAATGATAGCATGGGATTTCAGGACCATTGTTAACAACATTTGTGTTTAATCCGTTTCTTTTCAGACGCTCAGCTCTCATCCTTTCTGCAGTCATTTCTTCTTTCGGTCTCACTCCCTTCCTGATACGCCCTTTCCACACAACACGGTCCGTGGTATTTTGTTCCCACGAGTCCACCTCACTACCTGTATCATTCATGTCCCGCTTTCATAAACCACGCCTTTTGAACACGCGTGTGTCTATGTGTGTGATTTTTTTTTTTAGATATACAATATGACAAGGTCATGGGCGTCGACACAGAGTAAACAATTTGAGGTAGTTCAGGCTCTTTACACGTTTTCTAGAGGAGCTCAGTAGGCTTCAGGCATGTTTAGAGTCTCAAAAGCAACATCAACAGTAGTGATAATGAAAACAATAGGTTGAATTAAAAAAAAAATTATGTTATATTTCAGATATTATGTGTACGTGTTATCAAAAACGGAAAAAGAGAACTTATATACAAACAATATTTGGGGGAGGATTGGGAAGGCTTAGCTTGCAAACAAATTATTGGCGGGGTCAACCCCCCTGCCCGAAATATTTCTGTGGGGGGGGGGGGGGGGGTTGTGGGAGGGGGGGGGGGGTTTGAAGTGCTTGCAGGCAACGGGGTTCGTCACCCCTGAGCAAACTAGAGTCAGTTCTCTTCGGTTTTCATTTCTTTGAAATAGTATTTTTCTTGTCCGATTTATTCTTCGTCTTCTTCGTGTTCACAATCTTTAAACTCTGGCTGAAAGTTTTGTCTGTTTATCCACTTTCTGCACTTTTCCAAAACTTCAGTACTGTGTGCATATCATTTTTACATATCTATCTTATTTGTATGCAAACTATTGGTTTCTTGCTTGAGGCAGACGCCCTTCCACTTCGAAGGAATTCTTGTTCCTAATAGTCCGTATTATGGAGTCCCCGTGGCAGAGCAGTTAGACACTCGCCGCGAATCGGAAGGTGGTGGGTTCGCTCCCTGGCGGAGCCGGACTTTTCTTCAAAAATGACCTTGGCTCCCAAGTCGACCCAGCCTTAAATGGGTACTGGGTGCAGTCCTGGGAAGTAGAGGCAGTCGGCGTAATGCTGACCACATCACTCATCTTGTGCCGTTGGTCTATAAAATATAGGTCTAGCCTTATATGCCCTATATGCCTAAAGGCGTGGGAAAAGGTCCTTTACTTACTTTACTAATAGTCAGTATTCTAAGAATGTTCGCCAATGTTTCTTGTAGAAAATGTTCTTACATCCATCTTATGAAACTGGATCGACGCTAGAACTGTGTCATCAGCAAATTATTCCATAGTAAAAGCACTTTAAACTGGAGACTGCGTAGACTGTGAGAGTGCACTACTCTAACCGTGTTTAAAAAAAAACTGCATTTTATCTTGCCGATTAATCAACAATGTCTGATTTCTTCACAAGAACCTCACAGTTCTGGAACTGGACCATTCAAACAATCGGCACCGCAAAGCGTCGGCTAGTCTCCCAATCGATAATGGTGTCTATCAGTCTCTGCCATACCAGGAGGTCGGTGGGGGGGTCAATACACACACATACATACACTCCTATAGAGTGTAGTTTCGGGCATGGGATTCTCGCCTATCTCCCCCCCCCCCCCCCTCCCCCCTATTTCTCACCCTTCTATACAACAAATCCGAGTACTGCAAACTGTTGACTGCAGTCGATTGCCGGCCCTGAGCGATGAAGTGAAAGTACTGACTGGCTGAAGACGTGAAAGGCGCAGTAGTGGTCGTGTTGTAGTCAATGCCGGCAAGAAGATCTCGCCACTATCGTCAATAATGGACAACTGGGTAAGCTTTTTCTTTTCTTTTAATATCGAGAAACCATGAGTTGTTAACCCTTTGGCTCGGTACTATGGATATCGCAACCCTTGATTTCATGATAGGTACCGTAAATCTGGAAGAAATGTGGCTTTTCTGCCTACCCCCGGAGTGAACCCGGACTAGAAGGAGTCGTCACCCGGTCACCGCGATGGCAGGTTTAACCAACTACGCTAGAGAGCCGGGCGTCTGGGTAAGCTTAGAACAGTGGTCTCCAACCTAGAGGGAAGGGGATGGGAAAGGTGGGGGGAGCGCCACGACATCCTGGGGACGGTAAGAAAGTCCCCCCCCCCCCCCCAAAAAAAAGGGGGGGGGGTAAGGGGGCTCTCAAGCAGTTTTGATATTGAGTTCACGTGTACTTGTAATGATACGGATTTCAGCTTTAACAGTCACGAAACCGAAACAGCTCTGCCAGCTAGGTGTGCTGAGTGATCTTCGTTGTGCCTTGTCCAAAAAAAAGACCCAAAACAGCAGATATCACCACGACAAAACAATGTCAGTCCAATCTGGACAATCAACTACCAGTTGCTGGTGATCGTTTCTTTTGTCTGTGGACACTCTGAACTAGGTAGGAATTTTCTCCCAGGTTTTTGGTAACAGTACTTGGGATTTTCCTATTTGTTTTCCTCTTTGTAATCACATTTTGTTATGTTGCATGGACGGTAAGTCTCTCTCTCTTTCTTTCTCTCTCTCTCTCTCTCTCTCTCTCTCTCTCTCTCTCTCTCTCGATCTCTCTCGATCTCTCTCTCGATCTCTCTCTCTCTCTCTCGATCTCTCTCTCTCTCTTCCTTCTTGTACAACACCAGGACATCGCACAAGCGATAAACACCCGGTGACACAAAGTGCCCTCATGCGGATGAGGATCACCCGTGGAGAGGTCACAGAAACTACGTTCAGCCGTTAGGCCATATTTATGGACCAGCTATACATTCAGGGCTCCCGGAAAAAGCCAGGGTGGGGCTTCAAATAACGACAAATTGCATCCCACATCGGGACGACTTGTACTGAAACTAAATTGAGGCAGTAGGGAGTCTTGCCATATACTCAAGGAGAGTGCTACATCAAACACGTTGGAAATCACTGCCTTACATGATAACCATTCAAAATTTCGACTGAGATCGTTTTTTTCCCCTCAACAAAGTGGTCACTTCTGATCCTGCAGCAAATCACTTTTTTTAGAACAGTTATAGCCAGTGAAAAAAAAACCCCACAAAGTTTGTTTTCTGCCCCAATTTTAGCGACAGTATTTATGCCCTGGCGCGCAAATCAACCGCTGCGCAATTATAACCAACCACACAAAGCTGTAATAATCACCCATTTCCGCGGCAGTTGATACAATTACCAGGGCCAGTAACTGTCACCCATACATCATTTCTCACTTACCTGCCCTTGCACAAAGCCACATATGCACGCTCACGGAGGCGTCGGAACCTATGGGCTCATATGTTTTGAGCACCCCACCCTCCCCTCCCCCGCCCCCCACACACACAGACACTTTTCCCGTAACTGTTTTCTTTTTAAATTTTCATGTGCGTCCAAAGAATGAAAAGGGTGGGGGGGGGGGGGGGGGGTGTCTTCTTTTTTTTACCGGCTGTGCGCTCCGGCGGAGTGTTCTGGACGTTCGTCCAAGTGCCAGAACACGAATTTGGAGTATACATCCGGTTAACTTGATTTTTTTGTGTGCAGCCCTTTATTCCTTGCCGCCCTGGCAGATACGCACCGACATTGAAGGAAGCTCCCAATTAGCTGACTCCTACGACATGAAAAAGCAGTGGGTCTATTCTTGATTTCTCCACAACGGGACCCTGGAACCCACACGGCGAGTACGGGAGAATCACTTGCTAAAAGTGCCGCTATGCGGATGAGGAATCACCCATGGTAAGGTCCCACAAACTCCTTTCAGCCGTTAGGCTATATCTATGGCTAAGCCATATCTATGCCCCGGCTATATTCAGCGCCACCGGCCGAAGCCAGGGCGTGGCTTAAAAAAAAAAACAAAAAATGCATTCCACAAGGGGAACAATAAAAAAATTTATATAAGTAAAAGTAAAGGTCCTTTTCAACGCCTTTGGTCGTATTGGATCGCACTTGGTGGATATGGTCAGCATCACGCTGGCTGCCTTTACTTCCCAGGACTGCACCTTGTACCCACTCAGTGCTGGGTCGCCCTGGAAGTCAGGGTCATTTTTAAAGAAAAAAAATTATTACGGCTCAGTCAGTACGCGAACACATGACCTACTGATCCGCAGACGGGCTTCTAGCCGCCAAAATCGCGGCTACTCTTACATAATACTAATCTAATATTAATAATAATTAGCGTTATTTCTACTCATTGAAACAAGGCTTTAGTCACGTGGGTCCCCCGAAAACTGTAAAGAGACAGATTGATTTTATGTGTGGGTAGGCGTTCCGGTATGCGCACCTTCATCTGTACAGGTTCTACCAGGTTTGTCCTGACAGTATTATGGGTCGTTGGGCAAATCAGTGTACTGGGGTCTTCGTGACCACCACTCACATGAATAAAGGTCAATAATTTTAAACATATATTTGTTGTATTGGCACTTCAATAAACTTGTCTGTGGAAAAGGGGTAAAAAGGGGGTGGGGGTGGGGTAGTCGTATAGTTTTGGTCTTCTATTACAATAAATTTATTTAAACGTCAAACATTTTTTTTATGTATGACAAATCACTTTACATACACAGGTTACTATGAGGCCCCTTTGTTTGAGGGGACCACCTGGCAAAGGCCCAGCGCGCCCATGCGTTATGGCGACCCTGTGTCCTCCTATACCCTTTAACGACTGATAATTTACAAACAACAATTACAGTCAGGTCTTCTTTAGGGAAGGGGAAAAGGGGGGGGGGGGGGTAAGCAGCGACAGTGAAAATTGACAGCGAAACATAACAAAGAAACTTGTTTTACAACAAAAACTTTATAGGAAATGAGACATCCGGCGTATAACAATTGCAATTCCCCGTTAATCGACGCTGTCTGCGCTGAGAATGTAAATATATTCTTTGCTTTGAGAGCAGCGTTTCCGCTTATATGCAGTCGGACTCCATTATTCTGCTGAAAACGCACGCTTTCCCCACCGCATGCATGTTATATTGTACCGGGCTATTGTGTAAAGTCATAATATAATAATAATATTAATAATAATAATAAGTAAAGGACCCTCTTACATGCCTATAGGCGTATTGGACTTTTAGGACTAGGCCTATATTTTATAGACCAATCGACATTTTATGGGTTATATAATCAGCGTCACACCGGCCGCCTTTACTTCCCGGACTGCACCTGTTACCCACTCAAGGCTGGGTCGACCTGAGAGCCATGTTTATTTCTCAGATAGTCCGACTCCATCAGGAACTGAACCTACGACCTTCTGATCCGCAGGTAGAAAAAGAGGCATCAGGTGCTAACTCGCCTCTGTTTTAGAGGATTTGGACTATGCAGATGACATCTGCCTTATATCAAGCCGTCATGTGGACGCTCAGGAAAAAATTGAAAGACTTTCAACAACAGCCCTTAAGACAGAACTCAAAATAAACACCAGTAAAACTAAAGTAATGAGAAATAATTTCAACACAGAAAAACCAATTATCTTAAATGAGGAAGCAAAAGAGGAAGTTGAAGAATTTATATACCTCGGAGTAAAATTACTCCAGATGGAGATTCTGAAAAGGATGTAACATCAAGAATAAACATGCTTAACAATATATAGAAGTCAAGGGTTTTTAGTTTGAAGACAAAACTCAGAATATACAAGAGCAACATTTTAGGAATACTATTATATAACAGTGAATGTTGGAAAATGACGGCGGGAATGACACATAAACTTGAGACTTTTCAAAATAAATGTTTAAGGAGAATTCTACGAATATTTTGGCCAAACAAAATCACAAATGAAGAACTGAGGAGGAAAACAGAATGTGCATCATTGGCAAATGTTATCCAAGTAAGACGATGGAGATGGTTTGGATATGTTTGTAGAATGTCTTGTGACACTCTCCAAAAACAGATCTCCGGTGGACAGCAGACGGAAAAAGAAGACGTGGACGACCTAAGGAAACCTAGAGAAGTACGAAAGAACGGGAAATGAAGGAATGTAAACTGACATGGGATACCATGGGCAGAAAAGCAGCAGACCGGCAGCAGTGGAGATCACCTGTGAATGCCTCATGTGTCAACAGCATCGTGTAGATGATTTCGAATCAGGACCCGAACCTACGACCTTCTGATCCGCAAGTGTGCGTCTAACCACTACAGGAAGGCGACCCTAAATAATAATAATAATAATAATAATAATAATAATAATAATAATATAATAATTATAATAATAAATATTTGGTTTGTATCTGCCTCATCATTTGGTTTAAATCGTAGAAGAAAAAAAAAAAACTAGCGGGGAATGATCCAGCCGCTTGCCTCAGTGCTCTAGTGTTGGCTTCACAGACATACCGTTGAGTTCCCACGAGTGCAGTCTCCAGAATGATCCAGGTGGATCGTCGATGCTGGTGCTTCGTGCGAGGCTTTTGGCAGAAGCTAGTGGGTCTGCGGAGACAGACCAGTTATATGCGATAATTTACATTATTAAGGTCAATTTTCTCGATTCTTAACTTTTTTGAGGTTTTAATTCCTGGCTTTGGCAATTTTGCGCTTCAAGTGACCTCCTAAATCTGTAGAATTCAATGGCAAACACAACTGAAGTATCATTTACAATGTGTAACTTAGCTTTACATTGGTGTTGCCGTATATAGTAAAAAAAAAAGAGATTTAAAAACCATTATTGATAACAACAGTCATCTACACACAATCTGCATCTGTGGCTAAGAAGTTAAGAACATGCTTGGCAATGCCGAGATGCTTAGTTCGATCCCAGCTGCGTGCGATTTGGCAGCAGAAAGTCTTGCGGTGCTTTCGACAGTGGTACCGAGAGCTGACCGTGCAGTGGCAATAGCAAACTATTGGAAGTAACATTGGTCTAGAGAAACTACAACAGCCATCAAATGCTGCGGTTGGTTCTGCAATGTCATTGGAACATCAGAGTGAGGTCACTTTGCGACAGACTTTGGGATGTTCGCCTTTCTCCTCTAGGTGCTGGGGCAAACAACACAAGAGCTACCAGAAATTGGCAGCAGATAAAGGAAGATGGCGGATAGGAATCTGAATTGCTGGGTGATTTATTACTTTCGTGTTCCATGACAGTATAATGAGATTTATAGAATACGTTTAACTCCTCTGATAGTTTTGATTTAAACAACTTGTGTTCTGTTGATGGCGGAGTCGGGACATCAACGGTCGTATGTTATTTTATAGAGTATATGGTCGAAACCAAGAGACTGCTTGGCAGGAGATTAACATGCGGGGATTGAAAGGGATGGCAGCTAGTTAGACAAAGAGACAGTTGGATAGGCAGTTTACATATAAAAGGGAGAATGAAAGACAGAGTGAGACAGTGACAGTTTGACAAGTCCAGAGTGGTAGAGTTTGACTACGAGAGAGAGAGAGAGAGAGAGAGAGAGAGAGAGAGAGAGAGAGAGAGAGAGAGAGAGAGAGAGAGAGAGATAGAGGAGAGAGAGGGAGGGTAGAGAGAAACGGAATGTCATGTTTGGTAAAGGCAGCCCAACAATTAGCGTTTGCATACAATGGATAGTTGGAGTCGCCATGGCGAGACGGCTAGACGCTCGCCGCGGACCGGAAAGTCGTGGGTTCGCTATCTGGCGGAGCCAGACATTTTAAAAAAATGACTTTGGCTCCCAGGTCGACCCATCCTTGAGTGGGTACTGGGTGCAGTCCCGGGAAGTAAAGCCGGCCGGCGTGATGCTGACCACATCACCCATCTTGTGCCGTTGGTCTATAAAATATAGATCTATCCCTATATGCCCTATACGCCTAAAGGCGTGGAAAAGGGTCCTTTACTTACTTTCTTTATACAATGGATAGTGCCGAATACTGTAATAAATTAGCCAAGAATACCTTAATTCCAAGAATACAGCTTTTAAATCTCTTTCATCAAAACAGCTGATTACTGTGTAAAACCCTTCAAATTATCATTAAACTTGAAGAGAACACACCATATAACAATTCAGCTTCTTATCCCTCATAACGTTTTAGATGTAGCCAATTTCTGCTAGCTGCTATTTTTCAGCAAATGTTATATCTTTGATTATTCTCAGAGCCCCGCGATGAATATTTCATGGGCACCACGGCAGTAATTTCCTCATGTTTATTGATTGTGACCCCGTCAAACGCTGGGGTCTGGTCTACAAGGCACAAGCACTGGTTCTCTTACTGCCATATCTCTGTCTGTTAACGATCACATAACATGCATGGACCCGACTGAGACATGAGAATCCTGCCTATTGCCAAGTTGAATCTGTAAATACAGTGCTACTCGCAATGGCTTTCGATCACCTTACAGCTAAAAAACTCGCAGAAAACAATCAAATCGTTCACCAGTGGATGCCGGCCTACTGCGGCATACCAAGAAATAAACTGGCGGACAGACTAAGGAGAAAGTACATACCCATTCGTTGTCATTACCAAATCATTTATCTAGATAAGAAACAGTTTAGAGAACAAAACAGCAGTAAAAACCCACAAGATCCCACCTGCAGACTCAAAAGAAAACGATATACAGGAATTGTTCATGTAAGAACGGAACATTGCAGGCTCAAATACCACGTGCATAAAGTGAAGACAGTGCAGTCCCCACAGTGTGCACACCAGTCGGGACCAGAAACAACTGAGCACATTCTGCAGACCTGCCCACTATACTTGCACCTGCCTCAATGGCAAAGTGTGCAGATCTAGCTTGTGAGAACCATGGAAAACTTGCAGCTGACACGCGAGTTTGGAGAGGCAGCCCACGTGACTCTCTGACCTGAGCATTGAAAACTGAAAGCCAAAAAGAAGAACAAGAAGATCACTCCACACACTGTATGAGAGGAAATGAACTTGGTGACGACTGGAAAGATTGATGGGAAAAGAGCAAGCGGAGGGCAAACATATAAATACCTGGATGGCTTGACAATATGGATGGCCGAGAAATAAGAACACTGCTCTGATCTGTGATTTAGGTGATCGTGTGAAATGACAAAGCATGACAGCCTACACTTGACGGCATGGCACATGATGATGATAATACATGTAATATATTTCTTATCGTCTTTTGTTCATTTCGTCGGCTACAATAATTACAACGGTCCTATTCACGTTTCCCGGCCCATCTACACAATTTCTCAGTCTGATCTAGGTCATTTGGGTGTTACGTTGTACTGTTTTCTTCGAAAAGAGTCTCTCATGGGACCTAGGCTTAGGATATACGTAGGCGGGTTTGAGGGCAAGTTCTAGATGTTCTGGGGGTCGTTAAAAGCTGTATAGTCGTGTGGTACAGATCGTGCGACATCAGAGCTGATGTAACTGTAAGCAAGACAATGCGACACCCCTCTGACGTAGAACAGTCTAAGAAAGCATGAATGAAAGGTCAGCCAGTGTGTAGATGGGCCGGGAAACGTGAATATGACCATCAAAACTATTCCGAGTGCAACTTTAAGTCTATTTGTCCGTTTATTTTATTATTTTCAATCATAAAGACTTGAAGACATACTCTGAAGTACAATAACCGTAGGATAGACAGTTTTTAGAAAACAACTGTTTGAAAATGAATGAGTTGACACCAGTGAGACTGTTTACTTGGGTTCGAATTGATAACTTCTGCTGCAGTGCAAGCTGTGTGGTAGTAGTAACAGTAATTCAACACTCTAATACTTTAAACTATTCACCGTCCACTGTTTCTGAAACCCATTCAATCCCTACCGCATTGTTGAAACTTCACATCCCACTTTAACCCCCCTAGTGTCCAACAATATCCAAAGACTGACACTGACTATCTGACAAGAAAAACATTAGCTTCTGTTTCTTTGTTCCAACAATTTCAACTGACCCATTGGTGACATCCTCAAGTGACAAGCTTTCCTTGTCCAGCGAAGTCAATTCTCTCCCTGATGCCATTGTCATAAGGACAGGTCCATTCTTGCCGCGTCGACATGACCAGTTGATTAGAACCTAATGTCCAAGCGACAACCAAGAATTGGCATTAGTAATACAGTTGTCACTGTCGTCCGTGAACAACAGCACCAATTGAATGGCTTACATCTAGTGACGACAGGTCAATAGGTCATCCACACTCTAGACAAGTCATTCAGGGCCGTTCTTGTTGTGACAGAAGAACCAGTATCCGGTGTCCGCAATTTTGGCTAGTGTCACACATTCCTCATGAGTAATGTGGCAATGTAATATTATATTCGATGCTGCTACGTCTGTAATATTTTCTGTGTAATGAAACAGGGCTTATGAGAGGAGACACAAATAAGACTGCCGATCGTCTTTACTTCCCCAGACAAATCAAGGACAGCTGATCGAATTGTTTGCCCACTTAGATAATGCCTTGCAACGCCTACATTTTTTTCCCCTTAGGCGAACCAGACGATTTGAAAGAGCACCCATATTTTTACTGACCAGTCTGCAATAGGTGGGTAATGTGGTCAACACTACGCAGGCTGTCTTTACTTCCCCCAGGACATACATTCTGGCACCCATTTTAGGCTGGGTCGATCTGCGACACCCCATACTATAATCTACACAGCCAGCAGTGAGTTTCGATCGCGGCACGTTGGAATTACGAGTCGGACTGGCAACGCCTAAGACACGGACGCCGCATACCATACAAAGCATATACTTAAGGAGTAGAAGGACATGAAGCACAAGATAGTCCTTGAATAAGATAGGCAGATGAGAAACTCTACACTACTACTACATCGCAGTGTGTCTATGGCCGAGGCTGTCAGAAGAGCCAGAATCAGAAGCTGTATCTTCCTTGAGACCCGAAGTGGTAAAAGAAGAAGTGAAGAAAAAGAAAAAGAAGCAGAAGGAAAAGCAGCAGCACAAGAAGTAGAAGGAGAAGAAGAAGCAGCAGCAGACGATGAAGAAGAAGAAGAAGAAGAAGAAGAAGAAGAAGAAGAAGAAGAAGAAGAAGAAGAAGAAGAAGAAGAAGAAGAAGAAGAAGAAGAAGAAGAAGAAGAAGAAGAAAGAAGAAGAAGAAAAGAAGAAGAAGAAAGAAGAAGAAGAAGAAGAAGAAGAAGAAAAAAAAAGAAGAACAAGAACAAGAACAAAAAGATGAACAATAAGAAGAAGAAGTAGAAGAAAAAAGAAGAAGAGATCGGCATTCAATGGGTGGCGTGCTTAGCATCACGTGGGCCGTCTTTACCTCCCTGAACATTACTTGTAATCATTTAGGAATGGGTTGACCCGGTTTCCAGTTTTATGACGACTTAAAGGGTTCTGAAGGACTATGTTGGAATTCTGGAATGCATCCTCTGTGTGTCCCTTGCTTTGTTGTCTAATGTCCACATGTCGTTCACTATTCTCTTACTGCATTTTATAATAGGCGGCAAAGGCGGGTTAACATGAGACTACTTAGGTTTTTTTTAGTTATAGAAACTTTGGCTGCATCGTTCGTCACTGGAAAGGTTGGGTGCCAAGTAAATTACTGGGAAGTACAACAGACCGGTGTGACACTAACCATATCAACCATCCGCAAAGTGTGGACTGGCGCATGACAGCGCCCGATGTACCAAAGGGACGAAAAGAGTCATTTATTCACATGGTCGGTCCAGGGCGTTTTGAGCAATAAATCGTTCCCGTCATGGACCCATTTGGACAACAACAACAACAAACAACAACAAAAAAAAAAAAAGAGGGCGGGGGAATAAACTCATTGCCTTTCCAACAAGCATGTCGTAAAAGTCTACTAATTAGTGTTATTTCCTTCGATGTCGAAGTGCATCTGCCTGAGAGGCGGAAAAAAAAATCTGCTTACAAATAAAGCAGACGTGTAAACTGGAAATGCAAGCTAAACTCAAATTCTGGGAAAAGACAAAAGTCCAGAAGTGGACGAACGACCAGAACTTTCCACCGCAGTTTACAGTTGGTGAACAACATGAAGAAGAAGGAGATCAATAAATAAAGGGCTGATTCTCTTCTTCGTGTGTTTTATCAAAAAAATCGTTTACGTCCTTCTTAGGACGTAATTTTTTGTTATTTGAAGCCCCACTCTGGCTTTTGCCAGGGGCCGCAATATAGGCAGGTCATCATTATGGCCAAATGTCTGAACGCGGTTTCTGGGACCTCTCCACGGTGATCCTCATCCGCATGGTGGCACTTTGTGTCATCGGGTGTTTATCGCTTGTGTGATGTCCTGGTGGGGTAGAAATTCAGTCTGTCAGTCTTCTTCGTGTGTTTTATGGCGTGCTTCAGTTTACATACTATCATGGAAGCATCGTCATATCACACGACAGACGTGGCTCAGAGATCGAGTCAGAATCTAACAATCCAACACTTACCTATCATCTTAAAATCAAACCAGCCAACACTTGTCTATCAGCCTAATCCAACAAACCAGCAATGTTACCTTTTAACCTAATCCAACAAGCCAACAATGTTACCTTTTAACCTAATCCAACAAGCCAACAGTGTTTAATATCAATTAATCCAACCGACTAACAGTGTTACCTATCAATTAATCCAACAAGCCAACAATGTTACCTTTTAACCTAATCCAACAAGCCAACAGTGTTAACTATCAATTAATCCAACAGGCCAACAGTGTTACCTATCATTTAACCCAACAAGCCAACAATGTTACTCATCAATTATTCCAGCAAGCCAACAATGTTACATTTCAACCTAATCCAACAAGCCAACAGTGTTACCTATCAACTTAATCCAACAAGACAGCAATGTTACCTATAAATTAATCCAACAAGCCAACAGTGATACCTGTCAACTTAATCTAACAAGAAACAGGGTTACCTACCAACCTAATCTAACAATCTAACAATGTTATCTATCAACTTAATCCAACAAGGCAACAATGATACCTATCAACACAATACAAAAAATTAACAATGTTACCCATCAACATAATCCAGACACTGACAAATTCAGCCATACCAATTAACAGACAAATCATTTTTTTTAAACCAACGTTGTGTCACAAATGCCAAAACTAGGCGCTAACAAAAGAACAAAAGCTGAATCTAACGACGCGTGAAATGAGATGTTAGAGAACAGCACTCAGCAAAATAAAAAGAGACCATAAAAGCAACGAAGAAATCATTAGAATGTAGGAACAACACATGAAATTAGATTTTTGAAAAATAAAGTCTGAAATGGCCACCTGGACAGAATAAACCCAGTGTTACCGGTTTGCGAGAACATACACACACACACACACAAAATGGAAACATCTTGTAATTTAAACCCTTTTAAATACACATCGGGAAATGATGATGCTTAGGAAAATCAAAAGCCAACACCATGTCATTATCATCATCAGGTGCCATAACGACTGGCTTGGGAGATCATGCATTTCCATAATCCACGATCTCCTGCAGCATGTATCAGTGCGTGTGCCTACACATCTCCATGCAAGACTGTTAAGAATCTTCTTTCGTTGTCTTCCTCTATCCCTCCTTCCATAGATCTTTCCAGTGGTCACAGCATGTTCTATTTTCACTCTTCTCAGAACATGGCCGAAAAAGTGATGACTGTCTCCTTCTTATGTCTGTGATAAGCTGTCTTCGTACTCCCGCCTCTTTCAAAACCTCTTGGTTGCTCTTTTTGGCTGTCCAAGGTATTCTAAGCATTCTTCTGTAAAACCACATCTCTGAGGCCTCTAGAAAGTGTTTGGCCTGCCTATCGATTGTCCAGGTCAACACCGTGTAGAACGAAGAAAACAGCTACAACAACCATTATGGTGGAATGATGAGGTTGAGTCAGCATTAGTACTTAAAAGAAATGATGTAAAGATCTGGCAGAAAGCAATGAAATCCATTGACTCTACTCCAGACCTATTGCTGGAATGTAAACACACCATGCAGACCACAACAGCAGCTTTCAAAGCAGTTGCCCAGCAAGCCAAGGACACAGCCTAAGAAATATTTTGCCGTGAAGTGTGCAAGAAGAGATCTCTTGCAAAATTCAAGGCTATGACAGGTGCTCCCAGACGCCGAGGCATCGGAGACTTCTGTAATGAAGACCAGACATGGAACAGGTCTGATGAAGAGAAAGGAAGAGCACTCCTTGACAGATACCTCAAGCAAATCTGCAAGCAAGACACTGCCACCCGTCAAACGACCATGGATATGGTCATTTCAACATGTGCCGGTACAGGCATTAAAGATGAGCAGCTTATTACGGTCGCTGAAATTAGGAACATCAAAACATCAGAGAAATCTGCTCCTAGCCCTGATGGCATTCATTATGAAGACTTTGCCAAGCTGCCCATAAAATCCATGGAGGTCCTATGTAAAGTTAACAACTTGCTGAAACTCAACAATATCACCATGCAGCAAGCTAACCCGCTCTCACTATCCCGAAAAACAATCCCTAGCCGTGCCTGCGACGCCTAACAGCATCAAGCAGAGAAAGACAGACAGAAAAACAGACAGACTTTAATACATCGTCACTACAATCGTCAGCTTATTTCATCTGCATGCCTCCCCCCCCCCCCCTCTTTTTTTTTTTTTTTACAGCTGACAATTGTTTTGTCTCATACTGTCCCAGCTCTGTGTTACAGTTGTGCTGGGTTGCATTTCTTCTTTTTCTTTGACTACTTCTGCATGTATCCTTAAAACGACAGTTGGCATGTTGTGTTGAGGTGTACAAACAGCTAGGCAGCGATATCTGTTTCTTTAGGCTCAACACATCGGATGTTATCTTAGCTTTATTTAGTCACTTTCCCTCAATGCCTGTTAGAGGGCAGTGGCTTTGTTCTCTGAGAGCGGTCTCCGAAAATGTTCAGTTAGAATTGTTCTATAGTCCGTTCCAAAATTCGTGCGCAACTTTAAAAGTCTGTAACTCAGTAACCGTTAGGTGTAAGTGGGTTAAATATAAGCAAACATCTAGTTTTGCAACACTAAGATCAAAATATATAAAACGTTGATAAGATCAGTCGTTTTATATAGCTAGGAAACTTGGAGCGCAACTAAAAAAGATGAAGCCTTTTTACAGGTTTTCGAAAACAGATGAATCTTTTGACCCATCAAAGATGCAAAAAGCGGTGAATGGAGATGGAGAAGCAACAACGAAATTCATAATCTGTTTAAATCACAAATGATAACTGACATCATAAGTGCTAATAAACTGAAATGGCTAGGGCATATTGAAAGAAGGTCAGATGACAGAGAAGTAAAAACTGTAAACACGAGGGCGATGAATGGTCGTAGACCACGAGGCAGACTAAGAAGACGTTGGAGAGAAAATATCCAGACCGACCTGCAAACACTTGATGTAATCAACTGGAAAGAGAAAGCCAACCAGAGAGATGAATGGAGGTGGGTGATATCTGCAGTAATAAACCTCAAGGGCTCTCTCTAGATGCTGAAGAAGAAGAAGAAGAAGAAGAAGAAGAAGAAGAAGAAGAAGAAGAAGAAGAAGAAGAAGAAGAAGAAGAAGAAGAAGAAGAAGAAGAAGAAGAAGAAGAAGACGACGAAGAAGAAGAAGAACTGATTTCCTAAATATCAGAATGCATGTCAACTGCCGTTATTTTTAGGGGTACACAATTTATTAGTCAAACAAAGATCAAATAAATTATCTGCTTCAAGAAAAAAAAAGCAGCTTCTGTGCAATTGTATATTATAAAATGATAAGAATGTGGGAAATCTGAGACCATACGGACCACATGCAAAAATGCATTTTAACCCGTGCAGGAATTTTTTGTCCCCATATGGGATGCAATTGTTTTTTATTTGAAGCCCCACCTGGCTTCTGCCGCGGGCACTGAATATAGCCGGGCCATAAATATAGCCTAGGCCATAGATACGGCCGTTACGGCTGAAAGGGGTTTCTGTGACCTTTCCACGGGTGATCCTCATCCACATAATGGCACTTTGTGTCACCGCATGTTTGTCGCTTGTGTGATGTCCTGGTGGGCTACAACTACCTACCTGAAGAAGTTTTCAAAATATTTGTTTTAAAAAGTGTTGGGGCACTGGTTTTGAAACGCATTAAAATTTTCAAGTCTTTTTTTCCTTGGATAAGTCTAAGTCCAGGTCCATATTAAAAAAAAAAATATTAAAAAAAAAAATACTCGACCATGTTCAACCTGCTGCTAGCCAACAAAAGCCACCAACAGTTTCCGGTTATATTTGTGGTCTGGTTTATTTGCGCCATTTCCGTGGCTAATGTTCTGATATTTGCATCAGCTCTCTGGCTAAGTCCTTCTTCCTCAGACCGCTCGATCCTTTCCGATGTTCGATTGTTAGAGATTAGATAAGATTTTACACCCCACCAGGACATCACACAAGCGATAAACACCTGATGACACAAAGTGCCACCATGTGGATGAGGATCACCTGTAGAAAGGTCACAGAAACCGCGTTCAGCAATTAGACCATATTTATGGTTGGGCTATATTGCAGCCCCTGGCAAAAGCGAGGGTGGGGCTTCTTAATAATGAAAATATTGCATCTGACAATGAGATAATTAGGTTAACAAGTCCGATGCCCGGCTCTCAAGCATAGTTGGCTAAACCGGATTGTGCAGTGACCGGGTGACGAACTCCTTGTGGTCCGGGTTCACTCCCGGGGGTAGGCAGAAAAGCCACATCTCTCCCAGATTTACCGTATTTACAATGGAATCAGGGCCGAAAGGTTGCGATATCCATAATACCGAACATAAGGGTTAACAACTCATGGCTTCTGGATACTAAAACAAACAAACAAGTCCGATTGTGTTTCTCCCGCCCTTATATTCCTGATTTTTCCCTTTGATTAATGTTCCTCCTAATTTGACCAGGCAGTCGGATAAGGTGGTAACCAAGCTTTATAAACAGAGGCACTCACTCAGAAGCATCATCTCCAACTATCAATCTAAATGTCAAGAAAAGCGTTTGAATGACATAATAACAATCTGATATAATCAATAACAAGGAATATCAAGTGCACAAACCAGCTTTGAGTCAGCCGGAAGTCTAGACGTTCATGTCACGTGTCATAGACACCCGTCTCCAGGCCAATAGTAGCTTTAAAGTGTACAATGCACCCACATCCAGATTTAGACTTGATGAGGCCCTAAGCGATACACTGAGGCCCCTATTGTGTTAAATCATACCAGCTAATCTCAGACTGTAAAATATATACTCCTTTCAAATACATTTTAATTTTTAGTAAAAGAAATAACAAAAAACGTGTCTACGAAATCACATATATCCTCTTATAGGCTCTATTGAAATAATATAAGGAGTTGTTAAACAAGATTTTGATGAGGCCCCTGAGGACTATGAGGCCCTAAGCTGTAGCTTAGCTAAACCCAGGGACGGGTGCACATGCTAGGTACATCCTTACCCGCTCAAGACTAGGTTTCATCTGGCTGGTGTAGCTGTTACCGGCGCCCTAATTCTAACCTTTTTGTTTTTACGCGGTAGCCGCCGTGGTATAGCGGCTAGACGCTCGCCTGCGGATCGGAAGTTCGTGGGTTCGGTTCCTGACGGAGACAAGACTTTAAAAAAATTGACATTGGCTCCCAGGTCGACCCAGCCTGAAGTGGGTACCAGGTGCAGTCCTGGGAATTCAAGGCGGCAGACTTGATGCTTACCACATTACCCACCACGTGCCGTTTGGACTATAAATTATAGGTCTAGCCCTATATACCCAATGCGCCTGAAATGCGTGGAAAAAGGACCTAAACTTTTTTTTTACGCGGTCACCCATCTCAGTGTCCAGAAAACGTGCGGCTGTTGCGCACGCAGGGACAGCCATGTTTGCTGCAACTTCTCGTGAATCTGGAAATTCTTGTGTCTTTAGCTTGTCAACGGTGACACTGTGTCTAGACAGCGGTTCTCAAATTGTGTGTTGCAACCACAATACTTTAATACTGGGGGTAGGGTGGACGTCAGCGAATCGTGAAAACTGACGAGGGGGAAAGAGCCCGCGTGCGAAATGAAGGTAAAGTTCAGAGCTTTTACTATGTATCTTGTTATTCCCGTCTCACTATGGGGCACAATTAAAAAAAAAAATTATTTAAAAGCCCACCCCGGTCGTGGTCAGGTGCCTCAGTATAACCTAACGGTTGAACGGGGTTTCTTGGACTTGTGCCAGGATGATCTTCATCCGAATGTGGCAACTTTGTGTCACCGGGTGTTTTCGTCGCTCGTTGTACTATCCTGGTGAGTTTGAACGACACACATATCTTGCCCCGGTTACATAGTACCCCGACTGGGAGTCGAAAGCTTTGGTTTGAAACTAGCACAAGCCTAATTTGTAAAAAAAGAAAAAAAATGACCTTGACCCCCAGGTGTATCAGTGTCATTGGAGGTATGGCGGCCGGCGCATTGTTGACCACATCACCCACTGAGTGCCGACTTAGGTTAGTCGCTTATCCTTTACAGGACGTTGCAGAACCAACCCCAACATCCGGGGGCTGTTGTGTGGTTTTTCTAGGCAAATTTAGGTCCTGTAGTTTGCCATTGCCCCTGGACGGTCGGCTTCTTTGATGCCATTGTCGAAACCAACGCAAGACGCATGGCCCGCAGTTGGGATCAAACCCGGTATTCCGGCATTACTAAGCGTTTGCATCCACTTAGCCACAGAGCCGACTGAGTGCCGACTTGTCTGTAGAAATATGAGTCAAGCATCATATGCCCAATGCAACAATGACATTTGAAGGTTATTTCACTTTCACTTTTATTTCTACCGTTCATGTTTTTAATAGGACACTCTTCCGAATTCCATATTTATAGTATAGTTGTATGTGGTTATATGGAGTTGTGAGTCTAGGACAGAGGAAAACGGTTTCATGGTAACTGTCCATGGAGGCACTGCCTCAAACGGGAACCAGAATGCTACTTGCACCAATTTCAAGATGTTGGGATATATATACCTATATATATGAACAGGATAAAACAATATATCTTCTGCCAAAGTGTAGGGCTGTCAGAACATTTCCTCTTCCTTCCTCTTGTCTACTCTAACCATCACTACATCTACTATTACCACAGCTACAACTATTAACACTACTACTGCTACAACCACTACTACTTCTATTGCAACTACTACTACTACTACTACTACTACTACTACTACTACTACTACTACTACTACTACTACTACTACTACTACTACTTCTATTGTTACTACTACTGCTGCTACTACTACTACTACTACTACTACTACTACTACTACTACTACTACTACTACTACTACTACTACTACTACTACTACTACTACTACTACTACTACTACTACTATCACCACTTCTACAACCCATACTATTAATACTGTTGATGCTGCTGTTGCTACTGCTACCATACTGTTACTGTTAGTACTGATAGTATTTTTACTTACGATACTCCCTACACCCCTTATCTCTCTCTTTGTCTCTCTCTCTCTCTCTTTGTCTCTCTCTCTCTTTGTCTCTCTCTCTCTTTGTCTCTCTCTCTCTTTGTCTCTCTCTCTTTGTCTCTCTCTCTCTCTTTCTCTCTCTCTCTTTCTTTCTCTCTCTCTCTTTGTCTCTTTCCTTTTGTCTCTCTCTCTTTCTTTTTCTCTCTCTCTTTCTTTCTTTATTTCTCTCTCTCTCTCTCTCTCTCTCTCTTTCTCTCTCTCTCGTGGGATGTTTCGTGTGTGTGTGTGTGTGTGTGTGTGTGTGTGTGTGTGTGTCATATTGCGTCCAGAAATGTGCAATTGCTTACTAAACGGTCGGTTCTCGGTACCACTGTCGATATAAACACAAAGCGGTCTGCTGCCAATTCGCCTTCAGCTGAGATCGAACCAGGTACCTCAAAATTACAAAGCGCGTTCACCATACCTAAGTCACTAAGGCCGAAAAAAAAAATAAACAGATCCAACCTTTGTTGTTGCTTCCATTGGTGCTAAGTGTTTTTTTTTTTTTTTTTTTAGATTTAGTTAATTGACACTGTTATGTTGCATTGTTTTGAAGAGAGAACAGAAGTTGAATGTATAAGTTTATGGAGACAGCTTGAACAACACGTGGTTAAAACCAGATAATTAAACACACCCTGGAGATAAACATGCATAAGGCAGATGTAGGGCTGGGAATCTTTTATGTGGTTTATCACAAGTAATGCAATTGGCATTTAGTGGTGGATAGATCCAACATTTGTTGTTGCTTCCATTGGTGCGAAGTGTTTTGTTTTTGTTTTTAAGATTCAGTTAATTGACACTGTTATGTTACATTGTTTTGAAGAGAGAACAGAAGTTGAATGTATAAGTTTATGGAGACAGCTTGAACAACACGTGGTTAAAACCAGATAATTAAACACACCCTGGAGATAAACATGCATAAGGCAGATGTAGGGCTGGGAATCTTTTATGTGGTTTATCACAAGTAATGCAATTGGCATTTAGTGGTGGATAGATATCTTTATTAAACAAATCGCTACTCAATGTGTGACCTTTAAGCAAGCTATCGCTACTTCTCAAAACATTTCCTACTGCCCATTTTATGTTGGTTTGAATTGGGAGCCAAAGTCACATAATTAAAAAAAAAAATTATGTTCTGATGCTGGTTGGAACCCAGGACTTTTGAGGGTAGGCAAACGTTTAGTCGCAGCCACAAATACTGAAAGATTTTTAAAATCTTCTAGCCACAATCTAAATGTGTCCAAGGCCCTTAGGAAACAGTAAATCATGCAGAGGTACAAACAGATCATTATCGTCCCGAAAGAACTGTACAGCGTAAAGTGACCAAGCGATCTGGTCGACACTTTATACTCAGAGGGAAGGCGACACTGAAAAACTGCTACTTGTAATATCATAATTTGAAACTTTCATTGCTGCTAAACATAAGGATGGAGCTCTTATGGAAATGTCTTGAGTTTTCTGAAGCTAGTTATTAAGGTTACTAACTAGCCGTTACAGCCTAAAGTTCAACATTAATTTCCTAGTCTTAAAGCGGGGTCCGGTAACCCAATTTAAGAACCGTCTGTCTAGACACAGGTCAGATGTCATGGAGGGGGAAAAAATATAAAACTAACATTCAAATCTTGTTGCTAAGTGTAGACACCCCCCCCCCACCCCCCCCCCCCCCACTTTCCATCTAATGCTGTGGGTATAGATGTAACGATTATGTCAATCAAACGTTATTAGTCCAATCATGTTGATTGTCCACAACAAAGGGGTGGGTCCTCAGGAGCAGAAGAAAGTAAACCATAGACCTTGTTACAACAACAGTCCGACAACAGACCATTCAGTTGTATCTTTACAAATGAAAGTTTGGTGAACTTGTTGACCACAAGTTGTACTCGTGCACGAGATCCCCGAGACAGTATAACACGTTTGACCCGGTGAGCTCTGCCATTTTGTACAAAGAAGGCGAGCAGAGCGTATCTTGCTGGTTGTGTTTCATCAGTTTAAAGAATTTTAATTTTGTAATTGCTAAGTTGCAAGTAAGTTTTAGGTGCACTTGAATAGATTGCCCCATCTCGTGTTTGAACAAAAACAAAAAATGCAGAACTGTCACATAAACGACGACATTCAGCAGTATCTGAGACCAATCACGGCGGCTCCAGCCCCGAGTCTGGCGTTTGATGCGGCTTTGAGAAATGACCAGATAGATTCAGGTGAGCACAGTTCATTACAATCACGTACCATTAACGCTTTTGTTGTTCTAAAATCACTTTTCCACGCCGTTTGTGTGAGCTAGTTATCACGACGCCTGTACAGTTCATGGTGTGAGCACTTTAGTTCTCTGAAGTAGACGAATGTTGGCCGTTAAGGTGGCCGCCATTGTTGTAGTCGTCTCTGACTGTTTCAGATTCAACTTTTGAGTCCTTAGTATCCAAGTTACCGCACATCTGTCTTTCCGACAGGTGGTGTCTTTGATCCACTCTGTGTCAAGACTCTTGTGTTCGCCTTTAAAAGGGCGGCTAGCACTTTGTGTTTCGGTTTACGGCTAAGCTGTGATATCTACGCTATTTCGCCAGACAGTCCCTAACAATTCGCCTTTTGTCACATGTTAAGGAGCAGTGGGTCTATTCTTTATATTTACAAATCACAGAAAATTCGCGGAGCCCACATGCAGAAAATAAAAAATATTTGACGGCGTGCAAGTACCGTAAACTATAAAAATGTCATGCGACACGTGTATTTAGTATTTCTCAACCTGTGAGTCGAACGACCGTTTCACAACATGAACTGTATTAAAGGGTGCCACAACAAGAGGAACTGTATTCAAGGGTCGCCACAAGAGGAACTGTATTCAAGGGTCGCCACAACATTTACTGTATTCAAGGGTCACCACAAGAGGAACTGTATTCAAGGGTCGCTACAAGAGGAACTATATTCAAGGGTCACGGCATTAGGAAGGTTGAGAGCTACTGGTCTGAAGTTAAAAAAATACTGTCATGAATTTCATTACAAATATGGCGACACTAGATCTGTTCTATACTAAGCGGAGAATGTTTATACCACAGATCAGTGAAATCATGAATGAAAGCAATAGACCTTAACGTCTCTTCAAAGCGGAAAAGAATTAGAAACTAGCAAAATACGAATAATTCAAGCATAACAAGATTTTAAGTATGTTATTTCCACTCAAGATGTCAATCACGCATTACATTTTTGTTCTCACCTTTATTTTCATATAATTGTGGTTGTCTCGACAATTTGCATTGGTGCTTGGCTTAAAAATGTCGGCTCTCCTTTGAATCAACCCCCAAAATGGCGGCATGCCACATACTGGCCATAAAATATCCCAAAATATCCGAACGACGGTGTTCACGTATATCTAAAATATGGACTTTCTGCCAAGGAACAAATCGCGGCAAAACTAGGGTTACTTGACAGTATGAACATTGTACACGGTAGTAGTAGCAGACAATAAATACCGACAGTTTCAGCAGACGATAGGAGCAGACAATTTTGAGCGCTTCTGCAGACGATACTAGCAGACGATACAAATGCTCTGAAAAGGTCTCGGCGATACGTTACTTGCCGACCTGCTTCTGCGAGTGTGCCTCACCGCCGAGAATATCCCCCATGCCGCGGATAGGGACTAAACTAGGTGCCTGGGACTCACGAGTACAGTAATTGGAGAAAGTTGCAGGAGTTGCGGTAGCTGCCGCTCGTGAGTCCCAGCCATCTAGTTTTGTCCCCATCCGCGGCCCGCGTAGCGGCGCGTGGGATACCCTCGGCGGTGAGGCACACTTGCAGAAGCAGGTCGGCAAGTAACGTATCGCCGAGACCCTGTCAGAGCATTTGTATTGTTATCGGAGCCGGCACATATATTTTTAATAGAACTGACCCGCATTTGGATATTTTATGGCAAGAAATTTGTCAATTTAGCTCTTTCGAACGCCATCATATTAAAGCCGTCATTTTGGGGGTTAATTCAAAGGAGAGCCAAAATTTCCGTTCTCAAATTTTATTTTAGCTCAACACTTGTGCTGCACATTACCAAACAGTTTTTAAAGGCCTAAATGTTAGAAATAATCCCAGTGTTGCAACAGATTCGATTCAAATTGCATTGCTATGCTCAAATGTTATTTGGTCACATAATCTCTTGCCTAACTTCCTAGAGTTTTGACAAACCATCTGTTTTAATGGAATACTTACTTGACCATGTTATGTGAGCGAGAAAGGCATGCCGGGTAGCTAATTTCCACACCTTAAAAAACCTTGTAAAATGTTTAAACCTACCCTCGTTATTCAGCCTTTCCTCGTGCGTTAACGGATTTCAGCAATCAGTCTGCAACAAGCTGGTGTGGCGAGGCATGATCGCCCACGCTGTCTCGATAACCACCAATAATACCCTCAATACTGCGCAGTCCCAGTAAGAGCGAGCGTCTAAAATTGAACATCATCAGATGTAGACAAACATAAACATCCATCTGACAGTCCAGTCCATTGTTGTTGATATCCTCTGAGCCTGCCTGCCTTTATAATGTCCCCATCTTTGAGCATTATTTTAGTTCAACTGAAGCCGGGGTCTCTTTTGTTGCTGTTGTTGCCTTTGTGACTGTTCCTGAATATTCCTTGTCTTTATGAAGTCCGCTGTCCGATATTCAGTCGTAGGCAGAGCCATCTTAACGGTATTCTGAGTTCCTGCGACAGCCACTCACAAAAATGTATTGGAAGTCATTTTGCATACTCAGTTTAACATGGGCTCCCTTTGCTCATAGGGGCCCCTGGCAAGTGCCCAGCTGATCCCTGCGTCAAGACAACACTGGTTGTAGGTCACCCCCCCCCCCCCCCCGGCAAGCGCCCAGCTGATCCCTGCGTCAAGACAACACTGGTTGTAGGTCACTCCCCCCCCCACCCCCCTCCGGCAAGTGCCCAGCTGATCCCTGCGTCAAGACAACACTGGTTGTAGGTCACCCCCCCCCCCCCACCCCCCTCCGGCAAGTGCCCAGCTGATCCCTGCGTCAAGACAACACTGGTTGTAGGTCACCCCACCCCCGGAAAGGGCCCATCTGGTCCCTGCGTCAAGACAACACTGGTTGTAGGTCACCCCCACCCCCTCTTCCCCTGCCAAGTGCCCAGCTGATCCCTGCGTCAAGGCAACACTGGTTGTAGGTCACCCCACCCCCGGAAAGGGCCCATCTGGTCCCTGCGTCAAGACAACACTGGTTGTAGGTTCTCCCCCGCCACTATGCTTATGATACAGAAGTTATAATCAGCAAATTCTCAGTATGGTATGTACAATCATATCATGAGCAAAAAAATAGGTACTAATTATTACACGGTAATTTATCATAGGTCAAATATAATCCTGCCTCTCCTTCCACGGTTCTCCTTTCGACTTGTAGTCAAAACTCCCTTTTTTATGAACTCGTGTCACTGTCGGTGAGTAAGCATGTTTTTCTTCCTGCCTTTGGAGCTGCCATCTCATGAAACTCATGAGCCAGTACAGTCATCGGGAGCGCGGTAATGGCGCTGTCGTGTGTGTCAAGAAAAGCCTGGGTGAATCAGCGAAGATAAATATTGAATTACATTGGGAGTGAAAAATGGTCGCCTTACAGATCTAGCTTGTTAGGGGTTGAGGGGTCGGACTACTGACCAGTTGCTCGGGTTACAAATCTGGGTGTGGCCTAGTGCTTTTGGATTTGTTTCCCTTTTAATTACACTTGGAAGGATGGAATCGGGGCTGTGCACAACAGCGTATACATTAGTCTTTTTGTCAGTGTGTTCCTGGGCACTGATTTAACTCATGTTGTACGAGGCAACTCGTGCGTTTTTTTATTCACAAAATGTATTGAAATTAGTTATATTTCATCACACACACACGCACACAAATGTCAGTTGATTCTCTAGTGAAGACTCCTGGTAGATCTGTTTCAGGGTTTTGATTTAGAGCAGACTCTAGCGATCACGAGCCTTTGTCTCTATCAGCGCGGGGTCGTGCAGACCGGGAAGGAGGTGGCATAAGCAACGAAATCAAACTACAATTTGAACTTTTGATCAGAGCGCGAAGATACTACTTATAGTATTTAGGGAGTGTATTTGCAAGACTTGCATCATGTTGAGAAAATCTACCACACCGGACTAGTTTCCACATTTTAACCCCCACCCACCCTTTTTTTTTTAAATCAGTTGTTTCTAGCTGTCTTTACTATTGTATGGCATTGTATTCTTCATCATTAGAGGTAGCTTTCACTGCTTAGCCTCTGTTATTATGCCTCGTTCATGTCTTTTCTTACTTGTAGTTTTGGTAAAATCTTTAGTTGTACATACAGCTGTTATTCCCGAGTCCGTTGTGTGATTGCCCTTTCTTATTGTCCTGACATATATTGTGCCTCGTGTAATTGTCCTGACATATTGTCTCTTGTCTAATTGTCCTGACATATTGTCCCTTGTCTTATTGTCCTTTCTTTCCGTCCTGACATAAATTGTCTCTTGTCTTACTGTCCTTTCTTTCTGTCCTGACATATTTTGTCCCTTGTCTTATTGTCCTTTCTTTCTGTCCTGACATATTGTCTCGTCTTATTGTCCTTTCTTTCCGTCCTGACATAAATTGTCTCTTGTCTTATTGTCCTTTCTTTCTGTCCTGACATATTTTGTCCCTTGTCTTATTGTCCTTTCTTTCTGTCCTGACATATTGTCTCGTCTTATTGTCCTTTCTTTCTGTCCTGACATATATTGTCTCTTGTCTTATTGTCCTTTCTTTCTGTCCTGACATATTTTGTCCCTTGTCTTATTGTCCTTTCTTATTGTCCTGACATATTGTCTCTTGTCTTATTGTCCTTTCTTTCTGTTCTGACATATTTTGTCCCTTGTCTTATTGTCCTTTCTTATTGTCCTGACATATATTGTCCCGTCTTCTTGTCTTGACATATATTGTCCCTTGTCTTATTGTCCTGACATATATTGTCCCGTCTTCTTGTCTTGACATATATTGTCCCTTGTCTTATTGTCCTGACATATATTGTCCCTTGTCTTATTCTCCTGACATATATTGTCCCTTGTCTTATTGTCCTGACATATATTGTCTCTTTTCTTATTGTCCCGACATATATTGTCTCTTGTCTTATTGTCCTGAAATATATCGTCCCTTGTCTTATTGTCCTGACATATATTGTCTCTTGTCTTATTGTCCTGATATATATTGTCTCTTGTCTTATTGTCCTGACATATATTGTCCCTTGTCTGATTGTCCTGACATATATTGTCCCTTGTCTTATTGTCCTGACATATATTGTCTCTTAACTTATTGTCCTGACATATATTGTCTCTTGTCTTATTGTCCTGACATATATTGTCCCTTGTCTTATTGTCCTGACATATATTGTCCCTTGTCTGATTGTCCTGACATATATTGTCCCTTTTCCTAATGTCCTGACATATATTGTCTCTTGTCTTATTGTCCTGACATATATTGTCTCTTGTCTTATTGTCCTGACATATATTGTCCCTTGTCTTATTGTCCTGACATATATTGTCTCTTGTCTTATTGTCCTGACATATATTTCCCTTGTCTTATTGTCCTGACATATATTGTCTCTTGTCTTATTGTCCTGACATATATTGTCTGTCTTATTGTCCTGACATATATTGTTCCTTGTCTTATTGTCCTGACATATATTGTCCCTTGTCTTATTGTCCTGACATATATTGTCCCTTGTCTTATTGTCCTGACATATATTGTCCCTTGTCTTATTGTCCTGACATATATTGTCCCTTGTCTTATTGTCCTGACATATATTGTCTCTTGTCTTATTGTCCTGACATATATTGTCCCTTGTCTTATTGTCCTGACATATATTGTCCCTTGTCTTATTGTCCTGACATATATTGTCCCTTGTCTTATTGTCCTGACATATATTGTCCCTTGTCTTTTTGTCCTGAAATATATTGTCCTTTCTTATTGTCTTGACATATATTGTCCCTTGTCTTACTGTCCTGGCATATATTGTCCCTTGTCTTATTGTGCCTTGTCTTATTGTCCTGATATATATTCTGTCTTATTGTCCCTTGTCAAGACAACACTGGTTGTAGGTCACCCCACCCCCGGAAAGGGCCCATCTGGTCCCTGCGTCAAGACAACACTGGTTGTAGGTCACCCCACCCCCGGAAAGGGCCCATCTGGTCCCTGCGTCAAGACAACACTGGTTGTAGGTTCTCCCCCGCCCCCGACACTATGCTTATGATACAGAAGTTATGATACAGAAGTTATAATCAGCAAATTCTCAGTATGGTATGTACAATCATATCATGAGCAAAAAAATAGGTACTAATTATTACACGGTAATTTATCATAGGTCAAATATAATCCTGCCTCTCCTTCCACGGTTCTCCTTTCGACTTGTCTTATTGTCCTGACATATATTGTCCCTTGTCTTATTGTCCTGACATATATTGTCTCTTGTCTTATTGTCCTGACATATATTGTCCCTTGTCTTATTGTCCTGACATATATTGTCCCTTGTCTTTTTGTCCTGAAATATATTGTCCTTTCTTATTGTCTTGACATATATTGTCCCTTGTCTTACTGTCCTGGCATATATTGTCCCTTGTCTTATTGTCCTGATATATATTATCTGTCTTATTGTCCCTTGTATTATTGTCCTGACATATATTGTCTCATTATCCAGTCGCATAGTATTTTTGTGTGTTTATCATGTGGCTGAATTCTTATTGTTTTCGGGCTTTATGGAAACAATGATACAGTAGTTCTGAAGACTAGGAATAAAGCAGATTACATTTTCTGCTTAAAGGTAAGACACTTCAATAAAACACACCAATAAAAAACGCATTCTTGACGGACAAGTTGAAGCTGAGCTAGCAAGACGTAGAAGATGTTCTATTATAGCGCCAATTTCTTTGTCTCATACCTGTTGCTTACTAGTAGTTCCCAGGACATTTCTCTTATTTTTCACTGCTCTTAAATGTGTTTATGTATATACCGTTTGTTTCACGTCTTTAGCGGTTCACCAACTTTCAGTGGCATCTGATAAAACTTAAATTACATTAAAACTATAGAATACGTAGTTTGGTTTTAAAATTGTAAAATTTAGAGTCACATAGTTTGTTCAGGCCTTTGAAAGCTACTGATACTTTGCCAGTTCGTTTCATAATTTGTCTTTGTTCTGTGGGAAATGAATGATCGAGCTTGATCTCGTTTCTAGCTACTAAATATATATATAAACATACACACACACACACACACACACACATAATTAACAAAGAGACAATGTACCGTCTGTGGCCAGAAGAAAACTGCAAAAAAAGGGGGAGGCCTAAAATAGCCACCACCACCCCTGCCCCCCCCCCCTTTTTTTCATGGAAAAAAATTATAATTACGCCCATACACATATTAGGCAAAAAAAAAGTTAGAGACCCTGAAAAAGGCCTTTGTGAATGGCCCGGAGGCTTAATGGCAGGCTTGCTGTTTTTGGGGTGTGCTTGGCGGCCGCCATGGTGGTCAGTGAAGGTGTGCTTGGCGGCTGCGCTGGTGCAGTCAGTAAAGTTGTGCTTGATAACCAGCAAAGAAAACACAGTAATCATCTCCAACAGTGGAAAGGAGAGCACTAGTAAGACATCAGGCGTATCCATACGCCACTAGAGAAGAACGCTACTAAATCGCGAAGGAAAAAAAAAAGCCAAACCCTTGTGGCAGGTTGAAGCAGTCCGCATTTTTGTTGTTGTTGTTTCTATATGTATTAATCGGCACTTATAAAAAGACAGAAGAACACACTAGACAACCTAAAATTCAAAGGCTAGGGGTACCATGCCGGAAATCGAACGTATCTCCTCAAGATGGCCTGTGCGCCTCGCTGTTGAGACAAGCGTACTAGGGACATAACCGAATAGGCAACCCCCCCCCCCCCCCCCCCCCCCCCCCCCAAGTTCCTTTGTTGGCATTATTGAATACGGACAGAATTCAGTTCAAAATAATCTTCTCTTCTCTTCTGCCTTTCTATCCCTCAATGGAGCATAGGTCCTCAACCAACTCACGCCAAGTCGTTCTATCCTTCCCTATTACAATGAGCTCTTCCCATGTTCTCCCAATCTTTCTAACTTCATTCTCCAGCTCTCTTCTCCGTGTTTTTTTTTTTGGCCTTCCTTTATTCATATGTCCATGTGGGTTCCAATGCAAAAACATTCTAGTTATGTTCTATTTTCTTAGTGTGGATTCTATCCAACGCCAGCGTCTTTTGATCACCTCTTGGTCCACTGGAGCCTTTTTAGTTTTCTCCCAAAGCTCTACATTAGTTATTCTATCATACCATTTAATTCCCTCTATTCTGCGCAGGCACAAGTTAATAAATATATATAATTATTGGTAATTTTGCCTTAGTTGTTCTTCTTGTTTCCGCCCCATACAAAAGTACTGATTTAACATTAGAATGAACAATTTTAATTTTAGTATTTCTTTCTTTTTTTTTTTTTGACCTCCACAAATTCCCTGGTGCTATGAAAGCTCCTCTTGCCTTTTGTATTCTTATTTTAAAATTTCTCTGTCCCCCGTGTGGGTTCCGGGGCCCTATTGTGGGGAAAACAAGAATAGACCCACTGCCTCCCCAAAAGCATGTCGTAAGAGTCGACTAACTGGTGAGCTTCCTTTGAAGTCGGAGTGCATCTGCCTGAGAGGCAAGGAACCAGCAGTCTACATTCAATTGAATCAAATCTGTAAAACTGATGCACACGCAACACTCAGGTTCTGGAGCAGGACTGCAGTCCAGAAGTGGACGAACAACCAGAACTTTACGCCAGAGTGTACAGCTGGTGAACGTGAAGAAGAAGAAGAAGAAAATTTCTCTGTTCCTCCATCTTTATCTACATTACTGCCCAAATAGGTGTACGACTCCGTCTTTGAGTGGGGTGCAATTAAGAGAAACCGCATTACTATTTGCCTGATTTATTCTTTCTTTCCTTTATGGATTTTCAGAACATACATACATACATACATATATATATATATATATATATATATATATATATATATATATATATACATACATACATACATACATACATACACACACACACACACACACGCACACAATTAACAAAGTGAAAATGTATTACTGTCGTATACGAAGGGTTTACTGTATTTACTTCGCAGAAAGTTTCGGACTACTCGTAGGAAGCTTTAACTCCACCGCACTTATTTGCCTTAAAAGGCAACACTCGGGGTCGGATGCAGGCAAGCAACCCCGTCAGACGCCTCATTAGGCAGTGTATGAAGTAATTGTTTAAGTAACGTTATACAATGAGCTTAGAAAAGTACAACTCCTGAGAGTATAAGTTAGATCTGATAGCAGGTATATGTCCCACGTGGACAATTATTTGTGGTCCATAATGGCTGGTAAAATTTGGACACGGGAACAGCGCAAACTCCAATTCGCCTCTTCAGGAAGTAGAAAGGAGAGAGAAAGATGATGCGCAGATTCTCATGGCCGGTCAGTGGCGCGAGCAGATGTTGGCCGGTGGCTGTGTCAAGTCCCGACCACAGGTGTTTTCACCGGTAGTTCCGATGTGTGTTGAACAGGTGGGATCTTTGTTCTAGTCTGTCTTTTGTCTGGAGGATGTGGTGGGGGACGACTATCCGATCCCTGACAGCTGGGTCCATGATATGAACAGGTCATCTTCCTGCTAGGACCGGATGTCAAGGACTTTTTTGTCTTCACTTTCTGTTTTGTGTATCTGTCGTCAAATCTCCTTTCCCAGTCCAGTTTAGAAGGGGGGAAAAAACGGGGTACTTCCGCAGCAGATAAGCACATTTCGAGGGAGAGTCATATCTGGTTAAATCTCAAGAGATGAATTTGATCAAAACCTGACAGCATGGGCCCTGGGTCCGTGGCGAAGTGTTCAAACTGTTTGCCTCGCGCTCTGAATGTCCTAGGTTCGTTTCACGGCTGCGTCGTTGGATTCAGGATTGCATTTTTTTTGTTTACGGTGTAATCGTCACCAGAGCTACGGTGCTCTTGCTTTGTGTGACGCCGGCTGATAGTCGTGCAAAGTGAAACCGAGCTATATGGGATAAAATCGGAGCAGTGAATTCCATTCTTTCGACTTCAGCCTTCATTCTGGACCCCGTGAATGCCCCCTGCCCCCCCCCCCTCCCTTTTTTTAAAAAGATGTGTGATAAGCTGCTCACTGCTATTTTTGTATTTTAAAGTATTTTTTGTGCACTTCCTATTCTAAAGTTATTGTTTGTCATTCAGCATACTGTTATTGCCCTCTTAAAGGAGGTATAATAGCCTATTGTGGCAGATTTAGTTGTTGTTGGGGAACCTGAACCGAACTACTGTAACAGTGTGGACAGTCATATCAGAATGCCGGGCTTTTATTCAGGGTGCTTGGGTTCGAGTTTTGGGTAAAATTAAGGACACGAAACTAACCTAACGTTTGTAGCGCTAGAGAACGGCCAGATACATAGAATGCGAGTTAAATGCATTCAAAAACAAATAACTGAGGAAAGCGAACATTAAATGGTTTCAGTTCCTGACAGGTGAGGACACTGAAGCGAGGACAACTGTAACGTCAGTCACACGACAAAGAAGGTCGTAATTAGTGTACATGGCAAAGCTTGACGAAGAGCGGACAGACGATCACCAACCAATCGCTAAAATGAGAAACTAAATGGATTCAGAAAAAAAGGATAAGAAACATAAAATGCTCGTTGTTGGGAGAAAGTCTTAAAAATGATAGGGAAGAGAAAGGAGGGGGGGGGGGGGGGGGACAAAGTACTTGTCATTTTTAGCAGTCAGAGACGCTGGACTGGGTTCCATTCGTGACATGGACAGAGTTGTACAGGATACAACGGAGATGGTGACAGACTGGGAGTCTTGTATAAGGTATACTCCACTAACAGGGGATGTTCGGGGCAGTTCGTGGTCACTGACTTGCTTCGTGTGACATAATCTTAGGCTCTAGTCATACTTTATATAACTCGTTCGTTACTTCAAATTAGCCACGTTTAACCTTTGTCAATATCGGTTATAATTATGGCACCAAATTGTGTTGCTGTTTGATTGCGCAGTGTTTGATGCTTTATCTCTTCCGTGTCTATCTGGCTGGCAAGGTCGTGCCCTTCTCATTGTGCAGGATTGGATTTGATTGTCATGTGTTCCTTATTTTACCATTCGTTATTGTTGTTACTGACATTTACTGGGCTGTCTTCTGAGCTATTCGTGGTGATATTGCTGTACTAGTTCATCGTCTTGTTTTAGTAACTGTTAATGTTGTCGTTCCACTGTTAGGTTGTCAGTCTCTACTTCGATCTTGACCAGACTTCGTCAACTTTGTCCGTATGTCGTCTTCGTCCACATCGCCATACGAGATGTTCCACGCCATCATTCTGTTGCTTGCTTTGAAAATTTTCTTCTGGACCTGGTGTATTCTTCAAACTTTTGTTAGATAATCGTCGCTTGATGCGCTTTTAGTCGTCGTTGCTCCTCGTGCCATTGATCATAAGTCTGTTAAGGTCTTTTCACCAGCTCTTTCATGGTTTTCTTTGATACAAGTGGTTTTTTTTTAAAAGTTCGGTAGTTTGCTATTAAAGGATCCAGAGGCCGACCTCCGCGGACAGAGGATGCATTGGCTATGAAAGAACATAGGGCTGGAGATTATGCTTGAGAAAGGCTGACTTTTAAGCGTGCCGTGAAGAGAGCGACGTTCTGTAAGGAACATGCTGGTTGGTAAGTTTGCCTTTGCTTCTCAAGTGCAAGGAGGTTTGCTGCCACATCGCTCCCCAGCCGAGAGCTTAGAAGGTACTTCGAAATTACGAAGTTAACGCCTCAGCTACAGACGCGATATACCACCCTAAAAAGCGATAAATAAACCGCTGAAAGCTATTGTTACCAGTCGTCTAAAGGCAACAGGTTTAATCCTCGGGTGGTCTTTTTTGATTCTCGTGCTGGTTAGTGTCCTTTCGTCTGTGCATCGACCAGCTATATAACTAAGTGCCAACCAGTATATTACAGTTTATTTAACATACTATACCCTATCTGAAGAGGTTCATTCAGTCTTTTTCTTAGTGTTCGTTAGTTTCAAACTCCAGTGGAAGGTTCGGGTTGTCCATCCACTTCTGGTCTTTCGTCTTGTTCCAGAACCTAAGTTTTGAGTTCATATTCGTTTCACAGATCTTATTTGCATGCGGGATGTTGGTTCCTCAGCTCTTCTGACTTTGAAAGACTTCGAATGAATCAACAATAATTAGACTTTTACGACGTGCATGTTAGTGGGGCAATGGGTCTTCTCTTGTCCCCCCCCCCCCCCCCCACCCCCCAACCCATAGAATGACACCCGGGAACACACAAGGGAACTGGACATAAAATGACTCTAATATGTTCATTTAGCTTGGCTTCAATTCTTTCAGCACGAGTCAACTCGGAATACATTTATTTACTACTGTACACACAGTTACAGTTAGCTTCGTATTCTTTACTGTTGTTTTTATAGGCAAATTGTAACTTAATTAATTTCTGACAACGGTTAGTTCTCATAATACCTTGCTTCCTGTTTCCGTTTTGTTTATCCAGCGTATCTCGTAAACTATAGTACAAAATGTGTTGGAAGTAATAATAGCTGTATGAAATGACAGTTAATAAAATGCACGCACCGGATAGCTCAACTGCGGGTTTCACTGTCGCCTGCGATTCATCGGTAGTGCAATGCACTCTGCAGGGCAGCACTGACCTTCGTAAGGGTCAACTTTAGTGCTGCTTGTTTCTGTCCAGGCTGTGTGGTGTTTGTAGTCACATCTACACACTTCCCGTGTGGGTTCCGGGACCTCGTGGGGGGAAACACGAATAGACCCACTGCCTCCCCAACAAGCATGTTGTAAGAGTTGACTAATAAGGAAGTCGGAGTGCGTCTGTCTGAGAGGCAAGGAACGAAAAATCTGCATACAAGTATGTCAGATCTGTCAAACGGATGTGCCCGTAAAACTTAGGTTCTGGAGCAAATCCAAAGTCCCTAAGTGGACGAACCTTCTGCAGGAATTTACAGCCGGTGAACGTGAAGAAGAAAACATCTATACAAGCTGTTCCCCTCTCTTGGTGTGATTTAAGAATGTTAAAAAAACGAAGTTGGGTAGTCTAAATGGTTCAGATCCTCCCTATAGCACCCACGATCCTAGCATATCTGTCAGATTATTCCCTGACGGGTGTAAAACAAAAGTGATTCGGGTACTACACTTTTGTTTTAGTTCATTCTTTTGTGTACAGTTCTAGACAATGACTTCTAATTTCCGTCGAACTTAACCCAACAATCAACCTGGGGTACCAGATGTCATAAACTGGGTCGGGTGCATGGCCCGGTTAGCTTGCCATCTGGTCTATTGTTATTGGTGACCTTGAATTCTTTTTTTTTTCTTTTTTTTTTGGGGGGGGGGAGAAGGGAGTTTTAATCGACTAATCTTAAACACCGTGCGCTATCAAATCATAACCGAAATTATAACATTATGTATATAAAGTTTAAAGTGTGAGCTTTCTTTATCAAGTTTTATACAGCATATTAAAAACATTCATGACCCCAACTGTGAAGAGGCCGAGGGTGACAAGGGGGAAAGATTCAGTACAAAGAACACCACGCTTCAGTTCCACGTGGTTTCCAGCGGCACGCGTACAGCACTTTTGTCGGAAATTATCAACCACCATCTGCCGCGTCTTTTGTTGACATTAGGAATGGCGGGCTATTTTCACTTACCAAATCTTCTTTAGCTATATCGTATAAACACGCACCGTTGAATACAATGTTAGGTAGTATGTTGAAAATATATTTAAGATGTATGTAACTGATATTAGTATTGATAATATATTTTGTTTTGAATATATAAAACACGTGTCTGTGTGTCTACATTCATCTAGTGCTTATGTGGGTTAAAGGTTAACTCCGCCTTCGCCCAATCGGTTTGCGGGATATCCCCCTTGGATCTGTGACGTCGTCGCCTCGCCGCGAAGCCTTTGTGCCTGGTTGAGGGGAATTAGACCGCGCGGACGAGACGTATGGACCTGGGATATCGGAAACTATAAAGTAAATTCGCGAGGGCCAAAAGCTTCATTCTGATTCACAGACCGAGGAGTACACGTTTGGTTAAATTGTAAACTACACATTTTTCATATGTCAATCGGGAACTAACTGTCCACAATGCCTGAACTTGTTTCAGAAATGAATCCGTCTCAGGAGATCGGATATTTCAACAGTAGCAACAGTTTCTTTACCAACGAGGAACCACTTGATATCAATCTACGTAACCTTGAGAACTTATCTCTGATGGACAATTTCAGTCGTGCCAGCGCGCTGACTGCAATAGAGAACAACGAAAACCTTGTTTACTTCCAGGACTTCGAGTCTGTTCTCAATCCTTACATTGACGACCCAAAGGAAGGCAACATTTCCAGGACTGTGAGAGTGCCGTCTTCGGAACACGTTGCGGAGATCGTTGGTCGCCAAGGTAAACTATTGCATAATTTCTCAAATATTTGTTTCATTATTATACATATGAATTCCTTTTATAGGTTCTTTATTTTGCCCGCATTGATAAAATGACATGAATGAAGTTGTTTCACAATGCTAGTGCAGCAATCTGTGATTGTAGTATAGCTTCCTAATTAATTAGCTGGGATTTCGTTTAGCACCTTATTCCTGGATATCCTGAAGAGGTTACCTCAGCATTTGGTTAAATCACTTAATTATTTTTAATGGCTTTTTCACTATTATGCTCAGTAAATATTCTTTGCTGTCCTCTATTAGGATGGGTAAAATACTTTTTCAGTATAAGTGGGCACGCGGCCCGGCCAGACTACATTAGACTCATTAGATTTTGGCAGCGATGATATAATACAATTTAGACTGCACGTGATCACGTAGACAAGACCAGATACCACTTTGGTATAGACACAGCCGTCAGCAGTATACATAATGATGGTATTAATATTATGGACAGGGAAGACTTAAGATCTAGTGCGGTCGTCGGAGCCCTATGGGTTAGGATTTTATTTTGCCGCTAAAAATATCCACGGCTCTACTGAAATGAGATTCGAACCTGGGTCTTCGGATTAAGAACCTAGTCATCTCAGCCCCACCTTTCAAATTCCGTTTGACCATGTTAACATATGTGGAGAACGTGAATATATATATATATATATATATATATATATATATATAGATATATATATATATATATATGTATATATATATATATATATATATATCTATATATGTATATATATATATATATATATATATATATAAGTCTGCATCGTAGTTTGTGGGCACTTACGACTAATAATTTTCTATTAGTGACTTATCAACATTATTGTCTGTGATAAATACAAAGCTGAGTTAAGGGGTTGTTTGACAGGCGAGTGTACTTTAATGTAATGTTGTCTTCGTATACCAGCGTAGTTAGTATATCTAGGTTTAGTGCAGGAAATAAAGAAAACCACGAATCCTTTCAGGAGTTCCATGTGCGGTTCCTGTGTCCTATTTTGTGGGAGGGGAGGGAGAAAAGAGATCCACTGTCCCTTACAAGCAGCATATCGTAAGAATCGGACTAATTTAGGGAGACACTTTCACTCGAAGCGCATCTGCATAAGAGGCAAGGAGCCAACAATCTGCATGTACGTGTCTGTTGTGAAAAACGGAGGTGGAACAATACTAATGTCCACAAGTGGGCGTACAATAACTTAAGAGTTTACAGCCGATAGAACACAAAGAAGAAAGTGCATGGGGAAAGGGGGGGGGGGGGTATTTAGACTTGAAACCCACATTCGTTCAATAAGTAGGCAAACAGAATGGCAGGTATGTAAAGAGACAGATGAACACACTCACAAGCTGGAGGTAGGTAGGCTATTAAATATATATATGTGAAGACTTAAGTAGATGGGTGGACATTTTGTCTGGTAGAAACATAAAACTAGGTAGACATAAACGCTTTGTCTGTTGAGAACCAATATAGTTCTCGAGACATTTACAAAAGCGCCCCATTTCCATCTTCGACAGCTAGCGCAGTTCCAATTATCCTAGGTAGTTTAACGTTGTATCCTTCTCGCCTCTTCTAAGTGTTAAGTGTCGGCCATATCCTAGTGAATCCTCGCTGCACCATTTCTTTATGATATTTTAGTAGTCCCTCCTCACTGTTTTACTTGCTTACGAAAGTCCCTTACAGCTTCTAGCTTACTGTAAATGTGTTTGTTTCTCAGTAAACGTTCTTTCCCTGGAAAAATTATTACTAAGTCTGAGACTTAACTATATACATAGTTAAACTGATACGATAAGGTAGATGGTTTGTGAGAGGATATTAGCGAGCAGGGTGATCATACAATATACATAGAGAACAGAACATTCAAAAAATGCTAATAAAAGCAGAGCTACCCCATGGACATATATGGACATAGCCGACTAAAGATACGTTTTAGTGAACCGGATAGTACACCCGACTAAAGATACGTTTAGTGAACCGGATAGTAATTTAAGAATAGTCGCGTCCCAACCAGGTCCCAACCACAGACCTGCCAATACTTCATCTGTCGTCTGTTTGCGCTTTCACGGCACACCGGCGGCAAGTGGAAAACGAGTGGCAGTGGACAGATTCACCTAATGGACACCGTTGAACGAAACCCTTTGTGTGCACCGTGCAACATCCAACACCTGCCGTTAGTTCTCCAACGTTTCTTTATGGCCTACAACCCTGCAACGCAGAGCGGCAGTGCGCCATTAGGCGTAGCGAGACTCGAACAAAGAGGTGCTTCTGACAGAACTAGAACGCCCCAGTCATGTCCCTTAATCTGTTTTCACCGGATATGAGCAAATGTTCACATTAGATACAGCTAATTGTAGAAATGGTCTATCTCTATCGATCTGTCTCTCTGCCCACCTTTCAGTCTGCTGGCCTTTGTCGGTTTGTCTATCAGACGATCAGCCTGAATAAATAACCAGGAATATGTAAAAGATTTAAGGATGTAAAGTATATATAATCTTTTGCTAGTTTTTTTTTTTTCAGTTCACTCTTGTCTTATTGGAACAGCGCTCTTCAGAGATGACGCGGACGTTAACAGAAAACCTAGTTTTAACATCCCTGAGGTTGAATAGGGTATCTGGGCTCGCCCAGGGGGTGCATTAGCACTGAGACCTTTTAGTTCCCTCCTTAGTGACTCCTTCCCAGGCAGTTAAAATGTGTTTTAGGCAGTTATAACCATCAGACACCGTGATCGCTTTATCCCCCCCCCCCAGGTGATTTTAGAGGGGCTGGTCCTTTAGATTAAAAACTATTTGCAGCGTCAGCGCAGTCGATAGGAGACTCGCTTTCAAATCCAGCTGCGACTTGCTGCAACCCACGGCTGGTGTTGGAAACCGGGTGGTTCCCGGGGGTTCACCCAGCGTTTAGGTAATGGGTACCAGAATTAACGACCTGGGGTAAATGGAGGAATGTCGCTGTAGCTACGGAGTTGAGTGTTGGCAGCGACACAGGCGGACAATTTCTTATTAGCTGTCTGTATTGGTGGCAGAGCACTTATGGTAATTAAGGGGAAACGTTTTATTTGTATAATTTAATACATTTTCAGTTGTATTTGTCGTTCATCACCACATGACAGTGAATAACTTGAGACTCTCGCCCTTAATACATTATACGAGGCTGAAGGCACCGCCTCCTCCTCCCATCGTTTCTTTATGGCTGCTAGCCTGTTCACTAGGCATTCAAATAGGGAAAAATTAACGTTTTTGCAGATTAAATCAGTGCATCTATCTATCTGTCTGTCCATCTATATATATCAGTCTATCTGTCTGTCCATCTATCTATCGATCTGTCTTATCTCTCTATCTCTGCCTATATGTGTGTGCGAATTGATATAACACGCACGTAGGCTCCCCGTGTTATTTCATAGCGGTAAATGGTCTATTGACGTTGTCTTCCCCTAAACGTGGCCCTGATTCAGGTAACCTTACATACGGTAATACAGTAGCGCGCAATTTTAAACATTCCCAATCTGTCATTGTGGCCCACAACTCAACCAGAAGCCTCCTTTCACGGCTGTGGGTTTCCCGCCATTCCGGTGAAGTACGGCATGGTTTGTTACTAACACCAGATAGCTACAAGAGTTGCACCAACGACAGACACACCTGCCGCTGTGTGTATGCATCATTCTAAATATAGAAGTACCTTGTTTATGTACCCCACCACCTCTCTTTTTCACGCTGTAGTTTTAGACACGTTCCCCTTGAGATAACTCATTGTTCTAGCAGTTAAATGTAGGTCGTAGGTTTGCGCGACTAGAATAATATAGGGCTTTTGATGTCTGTCAGAGTGATGAGTTGTGTAGTGTGATAAACTAAGGTAGATTCAATCAGCTTTCAATATAGGTTATGCCAGATGCGAAAGCCGTTAGTGTATGTATGTTCCATAGAACAGGATTAATCAGAATATGTCTGATCTCCCGCTATCTGTATCTCTCACATACACCCACACATATTTATCTTTCTAAACATTGAGCTTATTAATTTCTATAGACTATCTGGTATTGGTGGGTGCGTTCGTTATCACACTGGAAATATTTACTTAAAGCTGTACCTGGTACGTATTTAAAGCTGGGTCTATGGGGGGGGGGGATACTTGACCACCGGTCATTAAAAAAACTACCTAGAAGAAAAATTTTGACAGCAGGAAAGGGACTGGGACTATCGTCACAGTATTCTGAACATAGGCATTATGATCTCTTCCCCAAAGACTCCACGGGAGTAAATCATCCGAACACTCCCTGCGTTGATTAATCAGACGTCTTGTGCCCTTTTAAAATATACAAAACAGTTACGAGGTAGGCAACTGAACAAGTGAGAAATGACTAAGAAATAAACACACATTACAGCGAACCTTCATTGAGGAGAGGGCACATGATTGATTTAAAGAAACCACGAAACCTTGTCTCAAAAAAGTTACGTTATTGTCCAAAAACTGGTCGTGGCAAACAGTTTGTTTATTTTACTACAGATGGGACATAAGAAATGGCAGGGGAAAGTGACTGCACTTTACATGGTTAGGTAACAATCTTAGAATGCATAAAGGCTAACACTCTTACTGCAACGATAGTATCTACTTCCTTGTCCGTTTTTTTTTTCAACAACCACCAATAAATAGCGATCAAATTTACCTTTATCTAGAATGTTGTGTTCAGCTACACATAACTGTAGCCGGTGTATTTAACTATACAGAACCCGGTCAAAATATTTAAATATACAGAAACTCAAGTTATTTTGACCGAAACCGAGACTGATATAAATTATATACTGTAGTTATATAGTCTAAAGTTTACCACAATGTGAAACTTTACCCTTTAGAACGCACGACTTGCCAGCCACTCTAAATAGATTTTTTTCTTACTTCTGAAATCTGAAAACGACAACCCCATGTCAAGATCATTTAATACCAAGATGATGGGTTGCACACATTGCTTTCGGGAAGATGTATGGAATTAGCTGGCGCATGTCAAATATAGACACCGGAAAAGAGGAAATATGAATGTCTGCAAACCTGCACTGTTTAATACCCAGTGTTTATTGGATTGGCGTCTATCGGGTTAGTCGTGTAGTTTGTTGCAGTGACGAGCGACTAGCCGAGAGACTCGTGGGTGTTGGGCATTTCCTGGTCTAACCTGAATAGGTCGAGGGCCAAGCGAGCCCTTTCCTCTCTGACAACCATTGGCCCTCCGCCACATACCGCCGTAACAGTGGTAAATACCCCTTGCCAGACATGTGAAGTAACTAATAACATATATTTACTGGGTAGACTACTAGACCATGGCTCAGTTGCTTCTGACACATAGGGTTCTGTGGTGCCCCACAGTAAAATGTAACAAATTAAACGAGTTAAATATATTCACATGATTAGTTAGTTGTCTATCCGTTGCAGGACCAACCCTAGCATTTTGTTTTTCTAGGCACATTTTACATTCATTAGTTTGTCATTGTTTACTCAACGGTCGACCCTCGGTACCACTGTCGAAACCAATGCAGTACAAACCGTCGGCAGCTAGGATCGAACGTGGCACCCCGGCATTACGAAGCGCATTTGCAACGCTTAAGCCACAGACGCTGACACGGCTCACATAGTTGCCCGCCCGGTTCTACCCCTAGGTATTCTGCCCTTAGGTATTCTGCTTTCACTCTTGAACGGTGATTTCCAACATTTTATTAGACGCATTTCACGACATTCTTGACCCCCCCCCCCCCCCCCGTCCCAAGACAAACACGGAGACATTTTTAATAGTGTATTTTCGCAGATACACATCTATTAGTTGAATACTAAACATCCTTGTGTGGGTTCCGGGATCCCATTGTGTGGCACTGCCTTCCTAACAAGCATTTCGTAGGGGGGGGGGGGGGGTCCCCTCAAAGTTGAAGTGCATCTGCCTCACAGACAAGGAACCAACAATCTGCATACAAAAAGTCCGATCTGTAAAACGGATGTGCATGCATCACTCAGGTTCTGAAACAATTTTAAAGTCGACAGGGGTATGAAAACCATAACTTTTAACGCTGGAGTTTACTGCCGGTGAACGCGAAGAATATTGAACAACAATGTTGAAACTTTATACATCGTTCAGGCATCAGAAATGTGTAAAAATAACCACGTGACTGACCTATTGTAATGAATATTATGAGCGTAAGGAAAAGGGCACCCTATAAGTATTAACTAGAACCTCATAGAAAGGTAAAATAATGTCAAGGCATGTATAATCTGTACTAATAAACCAGTTGTTTCATACATGGCAGGGAAGAAAAGAGAGGACTGCTTTCAAGTTTTTAACTTAATAGCGAAAGCATAGACTTATACGTTTCTATACATATGTAGTCCAGTTACACTTGAGTGGGGAGAGCAAGGGTGCACGGATTATTAAGAAGCATGATTTAAAATGTATTGACTGACTTCATTTGTGTGTAAAGGATCACTTTGTTCGCATACCAGCATTAGTGTTTAGTCTGCATTCTTCATATATTGCGCACAGGGGTTTCTCAGTGTGCGAGCTTCGTAGAATCATCTAACTAATTACAGACTGGTTCCCCATTACATCAGGAGTACAATAAGGATGTGTCCTATCACCCCTACTCTTCATCACATATATGGATAAAATTGCACAGGAGTCAAACCAAAACACAGATATTATAAATGAACTACTCTCTGCAGATGACCAATGTTTGTTACAAGAAGAAGAACAAAAGCTACAACATGTTGATTCATTGCTCACTAACTGTACAAAATTTGACATGAAAATAAACACCTCAAAAACTGAAGTAATGACCATAGGAAAGAAACACAGTAATGTAAACATAAAGATCAATGACATACAATTAGAACAAGTTCAAGAATTCAAGTACTTAGGATGCATATTTACAGAAGATGAAAGACTCGATAAAGAGATACAGGCTAGAGTTCAAAAAGCCAATGCAGTCAACTACCAACTGGCCCCACTTCTTCGTCATATAAAGATCTCGTTACCAGCCAAACAACGGATGATCAACAGCATTTTTATCCCTACGTTATGTTATCAGTGCCAAACGTGGACAGTGAACAAATCACATATGCAAAAAATAACTACGTGTGAAATGCGATGTCTCCGAAGAGTCACCAACAATACACGAAGAGACAGAGTCACAAACGTCAGCATTAAAGACAAAGTTGGAACAAGAGCATGCATGGAATATATTGAAAGACAGAGAATGAAGTGGTTTGGCCATTTAGTAAGAATGCTACTGGATCAGATTGCCTATAAGGCCTTTTACAGTAGAACATCGGGAAGAAAGGCCAGAGGAAGACCCAGGAAAAAATGGATGGGGTAGCTGAATACGGCCAGAAGATCCAGAAAACTGTCACTCAGATGACGCGAGAGGCACAAAATGAATATTTTAAACCACGACACTGGGCTGCAACCCGGTAAAAGTGAAGAAGACAATAGATAGTCTAACTAATTTGTGTGGTGCGCAAGACACACAAGGACTGTCACTGTCTGAAGAACCAGTTGCCAAGTTTAAATATGTGGAAAGACTTGTCACAGCATTAAAGCTTTTTACGCTGCATTCATCCATGCACACTGGTGAGACTTTCAAGCTTCATCAAGCTTTGAAAAATTCGCTTCCCGTTTGAGCCCTGTATAACCAACCGTTCAGATCCACTCTCCAGCATTTAACGTTACCCTTCAATACAGTATAATGAGTCCTGCTTTATATTTTAGTTAATTTAGGCTGCTGAAAAAGGGCCGGGCCAAATGATTTCGAAGGCCCAATACGGCCAGCGGGCCTAACGTTCAACACTCCCTCCCAAAAGGCTCACCCCATCTGGTATTTTTAAAACCTCCCGATGTGTTCTGGTGTCGACCAAATCGATGAAAGAAGTACATATTGGCATTCTCCCTCGGAGCTGTTCCGTCAGCTCATGTGAACTACCTCTGGTTGATAAACGGGTAAAGTTAACGGTCACACATGTAATAGATATTGCTGGCGGTTTGTGGGGTATGTAAACAGCAATGAAATATCTCATTTCTCCAGCCAGACCAGAGTCGTAAGTGGAGTTAGAAAACATGGTGCTATAGGTTGTCGGGAATTGGTGACGATGGTGTACAGGCTACTTGTAAGATTGTTGGTCTAGCTCGCATGTGTATGCTTCTTATCAGTCCATGCCGCGTGGCATTGGCAATCATGTCTGCCCACAGCCTTCTGTCTCGTGCACTCTCCATTGATGCTGACGCACACATCTTCATTGCCATGTCCGAACGTCCATCTTCTCTCCCGGTCTCCCTCTGCCTCCTTTTCCTTCAACTTTCCCACCGTCACGCTATGTCCAGTTTGCCCCTTCTTTTGAAGTGACCAATGAATGTTGATTGCCTTTATCCGTTGAAGTCACGCCCACCCCCATCCCCTCCCACAGGACATCTTTGCTACTCTTATCTTCGTTTGATTGTAAAGTGTCTTCGCTGCTTCCGTATCGATTTTTTACTAATCGACACGGTTGTAGTTAGACTTGACGACGAGGCCCT
This sequence comes from Candidula unifasciata, assembly GCA_905116865.2. Classification (NCBI taxonomy): domain Eukaryota; kingdom Metazoa; phylum Mollusca; class Gastropoda; order Stylommatophora; family Geomitridae; genus Candidula; species Candidula unifasciata. The sequence continues at coordinate 69,212 of CAJHNH020001932.1, read as the reverse complement.
AAAATCCAACTCTCCATGATTCACTTCGATGTATCCTGGAAAGGATTTTTTAAAGCTGATTTTCCTTTTTCACCATAACTAAACGTTTATCGAGTTTTAACTAGTTTTTAAAATTAAAATCAGTGTGGTTTTTAGTTCTTTATTTAAACGTCAACTCGGCTACATTGTAGGCTACAGACAGAACTAGTAATGGGACACCCAAGTGGAGCCCGCTGAAACGGTTTATTTACATACATCAGAATTGAATAATTTGAATATAACATGCAGCAGGTGCATTCTGTTACTGAGTATAACATGAAACCGATTAGTTGCTATATTAGGGAGGGGATTTGTGATATCCAACGGTTATAAAGCAAGTTTACAGCTGTTTATGTGTGTGTATATATATATATATATATATATATATATATATATATATATATATATATATATATAATCTTTTAACTGCATTAGAATACCAGAATACGTGTTACTTGCTACGCCCCCCCCCCCCCCCCACCACAAAAAAAAATACACCGCCACAAAAAAATACACCACCACAAAAAAATACACCAAGGTATAAGTTATGGAATGTCTCGCTGTTGATCAGGAATGCCCATTTCATTCACACCCTTCTACACCATTATTATCATTTCTTTCCAAAACAAACCCAGTTCGACAATTCGTCCTTGCGGTCTTCGGTCTGCTGCTAAAAAAATGAAGGGCGGTGATGGAAGAATGTGATAGGAGCGCCGGGAAGCCAAGTGTCCGCGCCGGGTGCTACACCACCACCCATATAGTGCTTTCTACGAAATGAGGTTCTAGTGAATTGCGTTTTATGGATTTTTGGTTTTTGGCGGGGCTCAAATCTATAGGTCAGGTAACTGGTTGTTGGATGTCTGAGTATAAAGAGATTAGCCATTTCTAGTCTCTTTACCACAGCTACAGCGCTTTTTGTCTTAAGATTATTCGGAAGTTTGCTGTTGTTTTTAAAACCTTAACAATGGGGGTAGTAGCTTTCGAGGCAGTAGTGGTTATTTCCTGTATTGTTGGTGGTAGTTGTAGGGGTGGTATAAGAACAGTAGTAATAGCGGTAGTAAGTAAAGAAAAGTAAAGGACCCCTTTTCACGCCTTTAGGCATATAGGGCTAGACCTATATTTTTATGGACCAATCGGTACAAGATTGGTGATGTGGTCAGCATCACGCCGACCGCCTCTGCTTCCCGGGACTGCAGCCGGTACCCACTTAAGGCTGGGTCGACCTGGGAACCAAGGTCATTTTTGAAAATTCAGGCTCCTCCAGGGAGCAAACCCTCGACCGTCCGATCCGCGGCGAACGTCTTAAGCAGTAGTAGTGTTTGTGTTCTAACAGCATCATGGTTTAAGTTAAAGTGAATTGTTTTATGCCATCATTACTTTATTTGACTAATTGTTTTATTCGCACTTTCTACAGAACCTCTGTATTTGATAGTTTCCATGAAATGCAACATATTCTGTAAATTCGCACTTTCAGTGACTCGGTTATCAACAGCTTTCATTGATAGTTGCCGTTTGCTGACGCAACTGACCTTTTAGGGGTGCCAGGCGGGTCATCGAATACCAGAACTGCCTATGCAGTGGGATATGCGTACAATACAACACTGGTAGCAATGTTTGTTTATTGAGATGTCTAGAATGTGTTGCTTTCATTATGAGACCCGCAGTGCACATAAAAACTGAACATATCACGAAGACGACGATTAGACAGCAAACGAGGGGGGAATGTCATCCTGGTTGAAAGGGAAGCAATTTACATACAGATAGCATAGCACTGGTTGCAACTAGCGGAAGTAAATTGCCAAACTCTGATCTAATTTCGAGGATCTTGTAAAGAATGACACTTTCTTCTTCTTTTTTTTCTGTAATGAAACAAATTTGCAAGAAAATGATCTCAGTTCTCTATATTTTGTCATGTCGTTTTTAGCGCGTTTTAATAATAGAAATCTTTACTGGAGAGTGCGTACGCATCAGGAAGTACTTCTGATGCCGGGTGTTGGTACCCAGAAGTTAAGGATTAAAAAAACCCCGAATCTTGTTACAAAACCTGTCTTGACAGATCTTATCGCAAATACCCCCCCCCCCCCCCCCCCGTGCACGGACTTCCCTTTGCCGCGTCGCGGAGGTATCATGATATTGAAAAGATACCTGCATACACACATTACACGCATGCACTCAAATTTCCTTGGTTCTTTGCCAGCTAGCAAATGCCTGCTGTTTACTATCTGTCTTTGCTTAAGGCTGTGTAAAATATTAGGGACTGTAGTAGCAAACTGCTTATGCCCAAAGGAACATTTCTGATTGACCCATTGGCTTAAAACAGTTCCCCTTAATTCTCTCTCTCTATATATATAAACTGAACTGCGTATCTTTTACAGGACATTGCAGAACCAACCCCCTCTCTCCACCCATCTCTAGAAGACAGGTAAACTCTACCCGTCTCCAAACGTACACCAGAAAGAGCAGCTGTTCCAGGTGTCGGCAAAGTCCTGTTTTACAGATAATCTGACAAGAATGTTGGCACGTGAACCAAACATGAATGAGAAGTTTGGTCTGCTAGCTGCATTTGTTGCTGTAGCTATTGGTTGCAACTTTCAGCCGATGTTTACCAGTTGTAGAGCTGATATTCTTTGTGTCTTAGCCACGCTCTCTCCTTCTCCGCACATTCAGATTGTTTGATACAGCTTTACATTTTGACAAAACCCATTGTTGTTACTGTCTACTGCTGCACTGTGACTGGTCATTATTATTGCGAACACTGGGCCGGAGTGCTGATATTTAAACACCCAAAACAGTTTGTGAGAGCCATTACCAACGTAGGTCAGATTCCAGCCAGTTTAGTTCGTTCTGGGTTTTCTAAGTCTGTCTATCTTATGAATGTTTTGGAAAGTGACAAAGACCTACACAATGCCTTCAAAACAGGGGACAAGCCCCGTACAACCCAGTACACTCCATAGAGTTTCCATGGAGAAAGGCATGCTCCGCTCAAAATTGCAAGCTTGGCTTTGGAGGTCCCCGGTAGTTAGCGTTCTTGGGGTAATTGAATGTAGGTTATGCAAGCTTATTGGGGTATGAACAGGAAATATTTTGGCTTACGCTGCAACGTGATTTGAAACATGACACGCTGTGGTCAAGACCCTCTGAGTAAGTGACCAATGGGGTAGACCGAATGTTTCATTACGGTGTGATGGGATTGACCACGTCTGACAACACACTCATAACGTCAGGGCGAGCATGTAATCATACTGCTACTGCTACCGTCGGAAGTGCAACACTTCACTGACTGCAGAAGATGAGGTGCGCATATGGATTGTCAATGTGCTAATATGAGGTTTCAACTCAATGATTTTTGAGCTAGCTTAACGTGAGGTGACTACACAGAAATGAACCAATAATATAGTCACTATTCTGTCACTTTTATGAACCTAAAGCATGGATTTTGAACAGAAGTGACAAACACGCGGAAAGAAGCGTTATGAAAATGGATATTTTTTGACTGATGAAATATATACGTTCGCTGAACTAGACAGACAGCTGTTTTTGTCTAGACCTGTGAAATACCAGAACTGAAACACGAGGGTTGTGTGACTATAAAATCTGCAAACCACATAATAAGGGATGTAAACCGGTCATTTCTAAGATAACGTCTGTTGGAGAAATGTTCCAACTTTGTTTACACGAATTAAAACGTAAATCTCTCTGTTGCGTCTACTGTGCCTTGAACCACCAGTACAACAGGTTCAGCGATTCTAGCACTATCCTGTTTGCTTCCTCTTACATTCTTTACATTCATTCTGGATCACGCACTCTTCTCCCGTCTCGCGAATTCTCGTCGTCAGCGAGGCTAAAGACGGGGGATTCTTTGGCTGCTAATTTAATAGAAGGCGGGAAGGGGAGTGGGGTGGTAACTTGGCTGTCCGCGCAGAGGAATTACTTTCGTCATTACGAGTAGTATTAACATCAGAACGCACACACTGGACTACATGTTCATAATCCGGCTGTGGTGCCCAATTTTAGCTGCCATACAGCTGCACGTTTAAGCGGGGTTTCTGGGATTCGTAGCTATCTGATCTTATACTTAAAATGGTAATCCGATACAATAAAAATCTAGAGGGGTTAAAAAACAAACCGAAAAGGCAAACATTAGTATCGCACATACACTGCCAGCTGAGGCAACCCAACTGACTGGACAGACCCAACTCACGTGATCGTAACAGCGGTAGGCTAATTCAGTTTTACACTAACGGAGCCCAAGTAACCTGGTGGCCCATCGAGTAAATTGCTCACCTGAACTTCCGGATCTTCCTAAACCTAACACGGACACTAGAAAATGATATAGGAAGTAAAAGCAAACTTTCATACTGACCACATCACTGAGTGCTGATTACAGTAGGAATATCAACAAATTCTCAGTTGTAATCTCTCTCTCTCTCTCTCTCTCTCTCTCTCTCTCTCTCTCTCTCTCTCTCTCTCTCTCTCTCTCCACTCCTTCCTCTTTCGCACGCACAAACACCATTTTGTCAATATGCGCCTCCTCCCCCTTTGGACCTTAGGAAAGTTTTTAGTGTAGCACTGCCGCGAAGGAATATAATATGAAAAAAAAACACGAAGACAGAGACAAGGATGATATGAAGACATAAAGACAATTTAGAAATTAAATCAAAAAACACACTGAGACAAGTATTTGGGAGCAATTTTTACATCAGACGGAAAACTGGACAGAGAAGTTAGCTCCAGATGTGCCAAAGCTAATCAAGTAATGGGTCAACTATTTCCCCTGTTGACACACAAAGTAGATACCTCGGAGTACTAAAGTAAATCTTATCAGAACTATTTTTTGGCCAACACTATGCTATCAATGCCAAACGTGGACACTTACATCCTCACAATGAACGTAAAATTGTGACAACAGAGATGAAATGCCTTAAAAGAGCTGCAAGAGTTTCAAGGAAAGACAATACAAAATAATAAAATCAGACGAATGAAGTGGTTTGGACACCTAACAAGAATGCCCTGGTACTATCCGCCACAGCGAGCCACACTAAAACGGTAGACCGGGTATAGAGCGAGTGGAAGACCTCGGAAAATATGGAGTGATGGCATTAAGAACAGCCTTACAGAAATGAACACCAGTCTTGATAGTCCTCTTGACAGAGCTCATCAACGAACATAACATCTTCCCCCGACACTTCGATGAGGTACAAGGTGGAAGAGAAGAAAAAGAAGACTGCCGCGAAGACAAGACTGTTTCTCTATTCGTTAGTGTCCAACTAGCTAGCATAGAACCACAGAAACTGCAGGGAGCGACAAGTAGCAACCTGATAAAACTGGCATGGAATGTTCCTCCTGGTTCGTCGGCTGTATCTGAATTACCCGCCAATTCTGAAAAGTATTCGATCCCCAAGATTGCATACATTCTTCCTAAGTGTGCAATAAGGCTTGGACTCCTAATTGGTGTGAGTACCAGCAGACAATTTTCACGGAAAGTGTACATAAGTTGTTAATTTAGAGATGTAACTTGTTTGGAAGGTTATGAACACACAGTGCTGAATTATCTGCTCATTTGTTTATGACCGAAAACACACGAACACAACAGAAGTACAAAGAATATAGCAGTTTGGTTTTTTCAGTCACCGAATTGCAGACACTTACTCGCTGAATTTGAAGATTGGAAGCTATTCCGTGCTAACGTTTGTGCTTAAAAAAAGAGGTGACAGGGACAGTTGGGTTGGTTAGTTGCGTATCCTTTACAGGACGTTGCAGAACCAACACCAACCGGCTGTTTTTTTTTTTCTTGGCAAATTTACGTCCAGTAGTTTGCCATTGTTTTCTGGACGGTTGGCTTTCTTGATTCCACTGTCGAAACCAACGCAAGGCGCATGGCCCGCAGCTGGAATCGAACCAGGCATTACGAAGCGTTCGCATCGACTTAGCAAGCAACAGAGAGCCACAACAGATAGTGATGTATAACAATTAATGGGCCTTTGTAGCACTGGAATTACTGCTGTTACTAAAACTCTTGATTGAATAGATAACTTTGGGAGAAAACGAATAACAGATGTATTTAGACATAACCCCAAAGAACCATCGCCAGGGCGGTCTTAACACACGGGCTCGTGGGCCGCACTTGTCTTAACACACGGGCTCGTGGGCCGCACTTGTCTTAACATACGGGCTCGTGGGCCGCACTTGTCTTAACACACGGGCTCGTGGGCCGCACTTGCCGGGTGGGGGAGGTCCTAAGGATCTCATACTAATCGATGTATTGTCGACAATTTTCATGTCATTCCTGAGAGTGGTTGTCGCAGGGGCCGCAGCACACAGGTTTTCCTAGGGGTCCATAATGCTTTTCAGACGACTGTCCCATCGTATGACAAGAAAGGACCTGGATGTGTTTTTACACAATTACAGCAGAACACGTTTGCAATAATGTCCGCTTTGAAGTCTACGATGCTGTCAAACATTAACTGAATATCTAGTTGTGATTTCTACTAATGGTAGATCAGTGGACAACTTCAGATCGTAGCATCTGTTGAGCAACTTTCATGTTTGCAGCATGGCACTGGGCCAATGGATGGTAGCCTTAGCGCCGCTGGATCGATAACAACCACAGTATTTCAGGCACTGCTGAATGTGAGATGGTCAGCTCCCTCACCGAAACTATCTACTGTATGCATGCTTGTGTGTGTATTTTAGCAGCTATAAAGCTATGACATGCACTGTATGCGGACATAAGTTGGACGTATTGGATAGAGGGTATGTTTTTTTCTGTATCGTCTGTAAGACGTTTTAATTTAATGTAGAGTGGAAGAAAATAGACTTAATAACAAAGAGAATATTACAGTTAAAAAATGTCAGTCAATAAATCTCTACATTAGGGAACAATCGTATCATACGAAGGCCGCCAGTGGTAGTAGAACATTATACGAATGAGTGAATAAAAAAAAACAATCAGTACTCCTGTAGTTATGTGAGAAGAGAGGCAGTAGAGAACAAACATGTGGATGGGAAAGATAAGCGATAGAAGACCAGAGTTGACTGTGGTCGTCAAGAGGGTATCAAGTAATTAATCAACTCAACTGTGATTAATAAGCTTAACCAAGGGGGAAAGGAAAAAAAAAAACACACACAATAATAGGACGTTTCGACAGGAGGCTTTATTGACAAAAGTGTACGAGGGTAAGTCATTGAATGGGGCTGTTTTTTTTTTTTTTTAAAGCCTCTGGAACAAATTGTTGTGTGTCCTTTGTCTCGATAGTTTTGCTGCCTTGCAACACATGTAGTCAGATCCACATGAATGTGTATGCCAGCCATGTAGAAGCCTTTGGTAGTGGCCACTATCATGACTTCATTGCCGTCTGGAAATCTCTGAACCCGGAAATGTTCATTCGGTGAACCAGACATGCAATATCAGACGGTGCCAAGTTTGGGCTATATGCTGAATGTTTCAGTACTTTAAACTATGCATTCTTTTTCTGCACACTGTTCCATGCAGACTATGATATAACTGCAGTTACTTAATGACTCACCTTATAGTAGGTATACACTTTGCACGTATTAACTACATGCAAGTTATCAGAATGTTTGTAGGAAAGGTGCAGCCTCTATAAATTATACACCAGGTGTGTTAATGTCTCAGCAGAGGTCTTTGTTAGTCTAACATGCCCTTGGTTCTCATCTATCTGCCCTACCTAATTTGGCCCGTGTGTCTGGCCGGCTGATGACACTGCACAAATGAGTGCAGCGACACAGAGCTACTATTGTGGGGGGGGGCAAGGTCAGGGACAAATTGGCATCATGACGTTTTGATGTGCAGTCGTCTGATGTGCAGTTAGGAAAGTTGTGTGATCTTGACCTACAAACGGTACAAAACCATCACAGTAGCTGCTTGCTGAAGGGGAGCACATTTGTAAAACTTATACTAAAGCGAGTCAGAAAAAAGCGCGCGCGCGCACACACACACACAAACAGATAGGGAGAAATAGACTGAGCTGAGGACAGTCAATAAATAAATCGATCCGACGGAAAGATCCTTGGAGTTCACATCCGCTCGTTTCCATGCACAGATCATCCCCACACATAACGGACGTTTTAGGATTCCCACAAACGTGGGTAGAACATCACGGTTGTCCATAACGGTCAGCTTTAAATCTTGGTTTATATCCATATTCATTCTGGCTAACTACACTCTTTCGCGCAAGTGATTTCAAATTAGCGCACATCAAAAACAAAATGGGCGGGAAGGGATGTATTAGGTGGTATGTGACATTTTTTTTCTCCGCAATGTTGCCGTGTACCGGTGTAAGTCGCACAGGGCTCGCGCAGTCCAGTACTCTGCTTTGTTCTACCCATACTACTATCCTTCCGATATCGTAGACAGACCCGGCGCGCTAGCTGAATTGGTAAAACCATCCTGCCCAGCGACCGGGCGACACTCCATGTGGTCCGAGTTTATGCTCGCGGGTAGATAGAAAAGCCATATTTTTAGATTAACGATATCTACCGTTGAATCGAGGCCGAAGGGTAACAATATCTTATATTTTGGTATATATAATATTGGTGACCACACAGGTGTAACCAAAGACAACAATCCTTTGGCATCTCAGGGTCTCGGCTCAGGATTTCTCATGGACGTCCTCATATGTTTCCCATTTCAGTACCTGTTCGCTGACTGTCCATTTCTTCTGTGGATGTTGCCACCATATTGTCATTTTCTTTGTCTTTCAACTGACAACAAAATGTTAGCACATTTCTCCATTACTTCTCCTGTCTTTAATTCCCCCTATTTAAAAGTATACCAATTTCCTCAAACATTTGTTTTTGATGCATTTAATTGTCCCTTTTACCTCTTTAATTCACTGGTATGGTATGTGTTAAACCCTGAAAAAGCATTAGAATTATGCATGTAAAAAAAGAAGAAAATACATAACGTGCTTCTAAAACCATGTAATTTAGAGCTCTATTATTTGGTCATTCAGGCTTATCGACAGCAAATGAATCACACATAAACCATCACTCGTACGCAAAGCACACTTTTAGCCAAGATTTTGCTTTAATGTTTATAATCTTTATTAGTAAAGGATAACATTCGATGCTTCCTGATAGTATCCATTCTGCTTTGTATGACCCCCTTTAACTATCCAGTTCTTCTCTTAACATGTGCTCACGCCAGTACTAATCATATATCCTATAATTTATGTCACGCCTGCACCGAGTTAAAATGCCAGGCCCGGTCATTTCTCTTCTTTCATAGTGCATATGTGTGACGTAAGCTCGCCCAGCTATACACCACCTTCAGCATGGGCGTACACATGTACACACGCCAAGTGCATTCTCTTGCGTCTGTACTAAGCACATGAGTAATGCGTGCGCGCGGGATCTGTGACGGATAATGGTATGTTTAGGAATTCCAAAAATGTCGACTGCGTGTTGCACACACAAACACACAAAATACCACACTTTCGTTGATTTCTCGTGTGCTAGGTCACCGAGATTCATAAATAACTAGCAACATTTGCGGACGATGTGTGGTACTATACAAAACAGAAACAGAACACGTAACATTCACGATTGTGGGTGCCAGTCATTGGTTTCGTATTCTCTCTCTCTCTCTCTCTCTCTCTCTCTCTCTCCCTCCCTCCTCTCCTCCCCTTCCCCCATAGACAGCGTCCAATTAACCGACAGAATGAAATATTGCAGAGGGAGACAAATTAACTTTAATGCCCTCTCTCTCTTTCTCTCTCTCTCTCTCTCCCTCTCTCTCTCTCTCTCTCTCTCTCTCTCTCTCTCTCTCTCTCCCCATCCTCTGTGAGCACGACCTTTTCTCATTTCCTATCACTGGTCCTAATCACACCGAAGCTTAAATGTACACTATAAAGTCAAGCAAATGGCAGTTGGTCCAAGTCCTTCGAAGTATGTCTAAATATAAAACAGCGTGTACCAAGATTATGTTCCAGTGTGTCACACTTTGAGATTGTCTGGAATGTGAAATTTCTATTTTCACCTCTAGCGTTGTGACTGGGTTCCGTATTTATGTGCCATTGTTGTGTGTTTTTCCTAGTCTACAAGTGGGCGAATAGTTATTTGACATTAAGCACAGTTGAACTGCTTCAGAAATGTCAAAACTTGCCTTCTTATCGCTGGCGTGCACGATGTGTATCTAGTCATTTAGAGCTGGTAGGATGGTGAATCATTTGTTTTTAAGCATGTTTGAGCTACGACTGTGACTAGCCTTTATCAGAGCTCGCACAAACTGACTGTGAAAACTAGCAGAGTATAATGGACCATACTGGAACTTCAGACCTGCTGAGAGAGGGGTAGGGGTGGCTGGTTTAGATTTAGCATAGTAAAGATATGCTTAGCATATACTTTTGATTTCTAGTTTATATAAATTCTCGAAATTAACCATTAGACATTTGAGAAGTATGGGGGTGACCCTAATGCTTGTTCCCAAAGTAATCTGTCGCACATAGGGACTGGATAACAGTGGTTGCAAAGTTAAACCTTTAGAGGAAAAAATCTTAACGAGCACCGTTAGACTTCCCTGTGCGTCATGTATCCAGGTTTTTTTTTTTTTTTTGGACTGGGCACTGAGATTATTTATTGTTGCAGGTTTGGTTATTGCTGCACAGAGTTGATTATATACAAAGTCGTAATGTTGTAAACTGTTAACAATAATTACGCGTCTCTGACGTTAACGAAGTTGAACAGAAACACATCCTATAGATACGTGCTGTAGGGAAACTTAAAATAATAAAAATAAACTGCAAAACATTACCTATATGCAGTGTTAAAACGGTCATTGATGCATTTAACCGGATAACCGGAAATTGTACTCTACAAATAAAAAACGGACATGTTACATTTAAGCGAATTTAACGTTATATAATTTACATACATAAAGTTGCAATTTAGTGTAAGTATATATTAAAAAAAAACTATATACACAAATACTGTGAATTGAACATGTACTGGGGTGTTGAAGAGCAGCTGCCTTGTCCAGCACAGCACTCAATGTTCTCTATACAATGTGCAGTATGTCTACAAAATCTATGACAGTGGGCTTGAATAAGGTATATAAAAAGTCGTATTAGAGCCAAGGCGGGTGAATGGAAGGGAATTTTGGGCTGTCGTAGGTTAAGATTAGTAGGGAAGTTTGCAGATGTTGCAGAGGCGCGAACATACTAAAACGTGAGCATGTGTTTAAAGAAATCAGCTCCTCACAGAAAGAAATGATTGCCCACTCCAGCAGAAGATAATCCAACCTACAGACAAGTCAAGGAAAAGAGAGACTGCCATACATTGTTTCTGCAGGAAACATCGAGAGGCAAGGGTCGAGAAACACGGATGTACCAAATGTATGTATCATAGCATAAGGCAGCGGACGCAGACACGATGACCCAAGCCACTCTCTATGCATCCGAGTCACATCGGCGACTGTGTCGCCCATTGGCTTGAAAGTAGATGACTCGGGACAGTAATTGGGTATGTCTTCTTTCATCGCATCAACACTGGAGGAGTTCTTTTCAGGGCTCCTGGTTGCGTGTAATGCTAAGCAGTATTATATGGCGCACATAACCATGTCACATTAAAAACCTAACGCATCCCCATTCGGGGAGGCTAGGTGTGTGTGTGACAACCCGCCCCCTCCCCTTTCTTATGGGCTCCCCGTGTAGCTTCTGAAGTTCCATTTAAAGGGGCGAGGGAAAGGGGTGTCTTATGTCTTAGCCAAGCTTGTCGTAAAAGTCGGCTAGTTTTCGCAGGAGGTGCATAAGATTGTTGGGCAGAATTGCAGCAGACATTGTAGTAAAGGCGTGAACCACATTACAGCGTATCATTTCTCCTTCAAGGCACACGAGGAAGACACCAGCAATTCTCAAGTACAATACGACCTCTTCTGTTGTGTACCAACAGGTGGCACGTCACAGGAAGTAATAATACCTGCGTCCTAATGTAACCTTCAGTAGAGAGGACAAACAAGGAATATATTGTCACGAGACAACTGAAAGCTGTTGCGGACAAGTAGAGCATTGCAGAAAAGCAAACTTTGTAACGTCATTCTTATGATTTTCATTATTGTGTCACGTCGCTGAAAGTAGGGGGTCTTGATACTAGAAATCACGGATATCATTTCAGCGTTTTTGTCCCGCCCAATCCATGTGGTCAATCCGTCAAGGTATGTTCCCTTCTTCTCTTGCTCTCTTCCCGCCAATCTTGCCAGCTGTCTTCGCGTCTATTTTGTTCCGATGATGTCAGAATTAAAGTCCAGGCTGCTATACGTAAGATGTGCAGAACTACTACACTTAATAGATTTATCGTTATTACGTTACCAGTTAAACAATAAATTCAAGCTAGGTCACAATCTAAAAAAAGTTTTATTTTCCCCCGGCGGTACGCAATGTTGTACAGTACCGGCACCAATCGTTTCCAGCGCTGATTTAATCAACACTGATGAGCCCGACACTGTAGAAGCTGACGAGTAAAGGTTACTGTGGGGGTGGATGGGATTGCGAAATCAAAACTGGTTTAATCAGTTTTTCCCTCTTACTTCTGTGACTGCGGTTCAGTTCTTAGCGGGAATTTTCTTAAGCTTATAGTATCATACAGTATTCAGTTTTGCCAAATGCTCAGTGCATCGTGTGAACACGTGTTAACTGCAGCAGCTTTCATTAGCAGGCAGTGCTGCGTGTAACAGGCAGTACTCAATGGTACGTACTGTGTTCACACTACATGACTAAAACAAGACGCGCTCGGCGCCCCCCCCCCCCCCCCCCCCACACTTTTCGACTCTTTCTACCGGCGCGCTGTTTCACATACGAGTGCATAAGTGCAAGAATCTGTAAGCTTGATTTGAACAATGACTGCCGAGCCAGCAGGCAAGCGTTGTCTTCTGATACAAAGATGCACATCTACGTATATTTCGGTATTTTTTAAGAACACGTTTAGCAGTCGTTACGTATGCGTCTGTCGGTCGTCACCGTTTGACCTTTGCACTCAACAAATTTCAGCTACAGTAGTCACCAGAAAGCGACACCTACAGATGTAGACATTAAACTAACATGATCACTCTTTACGACAGTAGATCATTCAGTCCGAAGACGTTTGTAATAAGTACAACTATTTACACTTAGCTTAGCGAAGGTTGTCACTTTGGTGTTGGTCGCTGAAGTCACGTACTTTTATTTCCTCATTGGCCCAGCCTGCACCGTTTATGTTGACTCAGAAAGGACAACGAGTTAGCTTGGCCGTTCAGGGGGGCGATTTCATGTAAATGGAAATCTTTCATTTGAAACTTTTACCTTTTAGAATGAACTTATGTTTTACAGCAACGGTGTGTGGTAGGTGTTATACATATGTAAACATCGTCTCTAGTTGTTTGACTGTCGTCTGTTTATTGTCGGTGATTTATATCAACATTCTCACACCCCTTCATCTCTTAAGTGGTCATTTAGTGAAGATCGTCTAAACAGACCCTAGAACCTCCTAAGCAGATTTATCTGAGGCAGAATATCTTAAATACGCTATGCAGTCTGTATGTTAGCTGAGCTAGCTATCAGACGAACTACGACCAGATCCAGATATATGGAGCTGGCCGTAGACGAAGATGCGCGTTTAATCACCACATCCTAGTACATTCATCCTGGCAAACCATTTTTTTTTTGTGTGTGGAAGGTTAGTGTTCATATTTGTCTTTCCGCGGTGAACTCCACAATCTTTTCGACACAGATGATACTTGTTGAATTGAAATTACTCATTCCTCCGTTCCCTGACCCATTCTTTGACAGTTTGGTTTACTATGGGTGTCGTGAAAATTTAATATGCAACCTCACGCAGAAGCTGCTATTTCGCCTGTTTCATATAGCCACTTTTGGTTGTGGAGATAGCCTAATTTTTTTTTTTTTTTACCTTCATGAGTTTTTTTTTTTTTTTGGGGGGGGGGGGGGGCACAGTACAACGTGCACATAAACCGTGTTTTTCTTCAAGCCTTTGGGTTATAGTAGTTGGTTGTAAACTAGCAGCAATGATGTAATCATGACAGCAGCAGAGAATCGTGCACGTCATTCTTCTGCCACGAACAAGGTCTACAAGGCGTTGCATGATTCACGATTCGTTCATCAGTAGCCAGGACCCTACGGGGTTTTTTTTTTTTTGGGTTCTGTCTTTACCTAGTAGAATCGATTGTTAAGTTAACTAACGAGAAAACGTGTGCTCTTCTGGCTTGTCTCTCCACTCCATCCTCTTACTTCACTCACCGTTAATGATGGAATTTTCCTATGCTGGTTGTAGAGAGAACTGTAATAAAAGACTAATTCATATTGTCGCCTAAGCTTTCAGACTTGATGGCGGGGAAATCCAATAGTTGTAGAGAATCTGACTAACGAATAATACAGATTATGTATTTTTGCTGATATCTCGCTGATTTGGCTACGTATGCAACGTTGTAATCATCATTAAACGCCTTTTGTAGAAAGTCATTACAGCTCCCAGGAAATTTCACCACCTGTCAGGCAGTTCTCCTTGCTCCTCCTTTTTTTTTTTTTTTGTTTGTTTAGCAAGTTAGCGCCGATTTTAGTATTTAGAGTATTCATAAATTGTCCATGATTTAAATCCGTATGTTGTCGCAGGAAAGATGCGTGTTCTGAAAATGCCACCTGTATGTGTACTACGCCTGTAGTCTACCAGGACGTGGACAGTTATAAATAATGTGGTAGTTTCCCCCCAAACATCACTCACGTGTTCTGACATATCATGTTCTAATCTTTGATAAAGATGGTGTGTAATTGATTTCCCTCTTGCAGTCTAGTTTTCCTACGATCAGAAACATGGGAAAGTAAAACAAGTACGTCAACTGGAATAAATACTGATCGCCGACAGGCTTAATGAAAAAGAAACTAAGGGTACGCAAAAGATCCGGAAGCTTTGTTCTGAGTGGCATACAAACCCGAACCTCACGAGGTGACCTATTTGGAATTTACGCTTTTATCGACACGGCACATGATAATGATGTACACTTTTAAGTCAATGGTATAAGTTTTTGTCTGCCATGCAAGTGTGAGTTTTAACGGCTACACGCAACGGATGATACATAGCTGGGATGCAGTTTATGCTGAAAGAACGTAATTTGGTGCCGTTCATGCCTTGATCGATTTTATAAGATCTGTGTTCTTTTTGTTAACGTGTTGTAATTTGAGATTTTAGAACATGAAGTGAGTTTACACAAGCAACGGAGAGTTGATGGCCGGGACGCTTTTAGATGCACGTGTACACAGGCTGTACAAATATTGTGATACAAGAGTTGCTGAATTATTGACTGGGAACCCTTTAGACACCACTTTTAGATGCACGTGTGCACAGGCTGTACAAATATTGTGATACAAGAGTTGCTGAATTATTGACTGGGAACCCTTTAGACACCACTTTTAGATGCACATGTGCACAGGCTGTACAAATATTGTGATACAAGAGTTGCTGAATTATTGACTGGGAACCCTTTAGACACCACTTTTAGATGCACGTGTACACAGGCTGTACAAATATTGTGATACAAGAGTTGCTGAATTATTGACTGGGAACCCTTTAGACACCACTTTTAGATGCACGTGTACACAGGCTGTACAAATATTGTGATACAAGAGTTGCTGAATTATTGACTAGGAACCCTTTAGACACCACTTTTAGATGCACGTGTACACAGGCTGTACAAATATTGTGATTCAAGAGTTGCTGAATTATTGACTGGGAACCTTTCGCGTCCCCAAGTAAGGCCCAGTAATTTGGAAAAGAGCATTTTACAGAATGCTCGCCATGCCAGATTCAGACTGCAATTTAAATTTAGATACATCTCACATATACAAATTTAATGGGATGAATAGCGTCCCCGAATGTGGGTTTATGAAGCCCAGTTTTTTTGGGAGAGGGTGTGGGTGTATGTTAGACCTACTAATGTCGAAAAAAACGTTTAGCCAAAAGGGACTGATAAATTATGTTTAAGCAGTAGGGATGTGAGTAATGAGGATGTCTTTGAAAAATTACTCCACGAAGAGAACTGATTACCCAAAGCAGAAGGCAACAAATCTATCTACATTCTTTGATCACGTCGTATGAGAATTAGAGTGCATTGTGATGTTAGGAGAGTTAAGAGGAGAAGGAGCCGAGGGAGAACCAGGGGTGCTAGGTAGCATTATATCATGGAACATTATCTGCCCAGAGTTTAATAAAAATTTCGCGGGACAATGGTTTGACGAATCATGACACTGTAAGAGGGACTGGAAGGAAAGCATATCGCAGACTAGCTGCAGTAAACGAACTCACCATGTCAACCACGTTTTATGGCCAATGCGTGGTTTCTACAACTGGCCAGCGTTCAAGTGACGATTGAAAGAGCATGGATTTGTGCGATGTCCTGCCACTGTGTGGGTGGTTCCCTCTTCCCCTTTTCCCTTTATTAAATAACCCTGGCACGCTGTATATAATTATATTTATCAAACGCGTGGGCGTCACTAGATATCGTTTGTCTGAAAGACAGTACTCTATCTAAGGGTATATTATATTCTTGTCAGTTTGTTTGGCTGTAGGGTTGCTATCCACATTAAAACCTTTTTCGGATTGAACAGACACGTCCCTACAGAGACAGTTTCTTCCACCAATTGTAATTCTCACAAAGTATGATATTTTGGGTTGGGGGGGCTGTTTTAACGTGTTTCTCAAATAACCACGAGTTTGCAATCTGTTTCTGAATGACAGTGTGTGTGTGTGTGTGTGTTTCACTGCTACTTGTACATATGAATTATATTCACGTGTTGGATATTGGGACAA
Organism: Candidula unifasciata; assembly: GCA_905116865.2. NCBI lineage: Eukaryota > Metazoa > Mollusca > Gastropoda > Stylommatophora > Geomitridae > Candidula > Candidula unifasciata. The sequence continues at coordinate 52,382 of CAJHNH020001932.1, read as the reverse complement.
AGGTGCATTATTTATAGTTTTACCATCCTGTCCTTTTAACTTCCCGTGAATTTATAAATTGTCCTGTCCATCTACTTTCTCTGAATTTCCGCGTCCATATGAGCATCTTTAAACATGTGAGACATCATTTATTGTGTTATATTTGTTAAACAATTATGTCATTGAAACAATTGGCATGATTATAACTGAATCATTTATATCGTCCCCAGGATGTAAAATCAAAGATTTGAGAGCAAGGACCAACACATACATTAAGACGCCAATGCGAACGCAGTCACCCGTGTTCGTTGTGACTGGAAAGGAGGAAGCCGTACTGCTGGTCATGGATGAGATTCAGCATGCTGCCGAACATTTCACACACATTCGTGCCTCCCGCAATCACCACAAGGCGGCAGGTGGGGGTCTTGATGCCAGCAAGACCATGAGTCGGGAGGGAGATGTGATGATACAGGTCACAGTACCATACCGTGTTGTTGGACTGGTTGTTGGCCTAAAGGGACAGACCATTAAGGCTATCCAGCAGGAAACGGACACGTTCATTGTTACACCCAACCGAGACAAGGCTCCTATTTTTGAGATCCGAGGTCAGCCTGAGAATGTAGAGAGGGCCAAGATGATGATACTACGACACATTGAAACCCGCACCAAACACTGCCGACTGCAGGATACCACTAATCTGCCAGCCAGCTGGGGTGACGACCAGAGGCAGAATGGCAATGATTATACATATTGTCATGACACAAACCAGCAGAACAGCCATAGTTCTAGTGGCATCAATGGCCACAGCAATTTCAGTAACAACGGCAGTATTCCGAATGGTATTGGGTTTAATTCTCAGAATACAGGCTTTAACATGTTCTCGACCACAAGTCCCCCAGCACAAGGTAACAACAACTGGAGAGGTTATAGTACCACAGCTGATCAAATGCCCACTCAGAATGGAAATTTTTCTACAAGCTGGAGCATTGCCACATCTGACTATAACCCAGTTCTGTGCTCTCTGCCCTCCCTGTCAAATCGAACCAACAATTTATTGAATTCAGTTAGAAGTAACAACAGTTTTCCATTCAACATGTCTGTGGGTAGCACCTCATCATCGTCCAACAGCTCTTCAAGCATTTCACCCCATCAAGAGTTCATTGGTGAAGGTTCCTTCTCTAGCCAGCAGTTACCCAATACATTTGGAGCTTCCTTAAATAGCCCATCTTTAAGAAGCATCAATGATCCAATGGAACCATCAGCTTTTACCAGCTTCCCTCTTCTCACATCAGCACCGACTACATCGACCAAAGGAAGCTTAGTTTTGGGCAACCTTTTTCAGTCTAACAGTGTCACATCCAACCTGGGAATGAACATGATGAGCGGAATAGATAGCATGATCAATGGCGTCTTGAGCTTACATGGAGGGAAAACAAGAAGGGGATCTCAGCTGCTATCCATCTTCGACGAAAAACACATCTTTTCCTGGAGGTCTTGCAGATGTCAGTTTTTTCACTGCACAGAGAAATGGTTTTGTTAGTGGCGACTCCAGTCCCACAAGCAAAAGCTGCTCATTTAGTGAATCATCTGGATCTCAGAGCTCGCCTACACCCAGATTGTGTAAAATCTGTGAGGAGGCCGATGTTGTCGCTGCTTTAGTTCCTTGCGGTCATAATCTTTTCTGCATGGAATGTGCCGAAGGAATTGTCAACAGATCTACAGAGGCTGAAAGGAAATGCCCAGTCTGCAAGGATGTAGCAGCTGATGTTCTCCGCATTAGAGCTTAAATTTTTTTTATCCAGATTTCAGTGCTAAACATGCCAAGTTATAGCCAGGCTTACACATAATTTATTTACACAATGGCACTGTCAGATATTTACATCTAATCACAAATAATTCACGAACAATTTTTATGAACATGGAGAAATTTTGCCTGTAGTACTTAGTTACAGTTTGTGTCTCATCATCTCACTTGATATAAGCATCTGGGACAACATAAAGCCTTTATTGGTTGTCCTATATTTGCCATTTTACAATAATGCCAGATGTAGTTGCTGATGGACCGAACGAAAATTGTATACATAGTGCTGCTGGAAATTATGCAACTGTGACATCATCAACTTGGGAATCTAAAGTAAACTCTTTATCCATTGTTAATAATCTACAAATTAAAGTTTTTAATTAGTCTACAAAACAACATTAACCTCACAAAGAACATATCCACAGTTTATTCGACTGATTCAGTAACTGAAATCTTAACAATATGAAACTATAAATGAATACACAGATTTATTGTTTTTCTTGTAATTTCTTGCCAGTCTGCTCTGCATGCAGAGTTTAAGTAGACTTTTGTGTGTTCAACAAAAATCAGACTGTCATTAGTGCAAACAGCCCACACAAATTCCTATACTGAGTCAAAAAGAACAATATATTTTAATCAGCAATTTTGTTGACAAATAAAACAAACATTGTGCAGTTGTTGTTGTTCAGGGATGCTGGTTGTCTGCCAGTTTTTTTCCGCTGTAAACAGATATTCTGATTGATCTGATGAAGCAATTTAATCTCTGGCTGTAGTAAATTATGTTTGTAGAAATTGAATAACGAAATTTGTGTTATTTTATTTATCGATTAAGGATTAATAGATCCACAGACCAAACTAATCCTTTGTAGGTTGATTAGTGCCTCAATTAATTATTCGTTTACTCTGAAGAGCTAACGTCTCTTAATGTGTATGCACGTTTGTATGTCAAGAAGCTCTGGGCAGATTTTGAACGGGGCAGAAAAATCATGAAAGTGCATAATGGGAAGTATCTGTATTGAAGTACATGCCATGTTAACATTCATATCCTTGTTTGTTTCTATTATTCACATGTTAAATTATGTGGAAGTACCGGGCAGTTAGCAGTATAATTTGTGTGTGTATGCTCATTCATGTCATTCATGTTGTTGGTTGAAGTTTCAACATGTGATTCACCTTGTATAAGCATAATATGTGTCAGATTAAATACCCATATTGTGGTTCCATTGTCAAGAGATAATTTGACAAGATACATTTCCTTTTTTTTTTCCTTTACTTCATTCCAATATTCAGACTCAGTGACTTATTTTGAAAATAATCACAAATGAAATCTATAAGAATCAAAGTGTATTATGCAAATTTTATTTTTACTAAGTATTTTCTATTTTCATAGAATGTCTTAAAGAACAACAGTCTATATTTTATCTTTGAAATAACTTTGCTCATTTCAAACACAGCCATTGGCATTTTGCTTACAAATGGTAGTTTATCTAGTTGGGAGAAAGGAACAAATGTTTGTGTGATTCTTTTATAGAAAACAGCTCTAGAAGAAATGACAAAACTTTGCAACTTAATCCTAAGGATTAATATACTGTTCTAAAGATCTGAATGTATTTTCTTCAATGATTTGTGTCAAACCACTTCAGTAAATCCACGTACCATTGAAAGGTGTACAATCTTCAAGCCTAAGTTAAGAGAAAGCTATTTATCTGTATATATATTTGTATATGTTAGTTTGAAAGTATGTTTATTGTTCATATAAAATGCTATCATTATTTAAATGACATTACTATTACCAAAATATTGCTAAAGTGCGCATATATTTATTGTTCAGTATTTCTTTGCACAATACTTCACCCATTTTCATTCAGTCACAACTTGTAATAAATACTGTTAAAGCCATTATTTAATATTGACATAAATACATTACACGCGTTGTTTGAAGAAAATATATGCAACGTAAATATCCGAGGGATACAGATAATATACTACGATAAACACACACAAATGTTCAGTTTTCTTTACAAATATTCATTTAATAATAGGAATAACAGTTCTTCACACATTTCAGACACATACACACCTGTCGGTAAGATGTCCGTATTCTTCCATGTGTAATGTACATAATTGTATACAAAATATTAGCAAACAGATCAAAACTCCCCATTTTCTGTTGTATTTTTTTTTAAACAAGATGCCTGTGAATACGATGTATTATATATATATATATATATTAAATAAACGTGTTATTATTTGACATGGTTGTTCTATTTTGGGTTTCACCCACGTAAGTCGAAGTTCCGACTTGATAAATATTACTTTTAATGAACTATTTTGTTTGCTCTGTTATACTGAATATTAATATTATGAAGAGAGAAGTCGAAATACATGACATAAAAGTATTATATCTAATAAATGATAGAAATGACTATACGCTGAAGATATAACACACAAAGAACTTCTGCAGACACACGCAAGTATTTCCTTTTCTGTTAAATACGTTACATGCTTTTTCACTTTTGTATGGACATTTTTTTTAAAAGAAAAAAAAATGAAAAAACTGAATAAAAATTATTTTTTTAAAAATAGTATGGTAATAATAAGTGGCTTATTAAATACACAAATGAGTATTTATATGTGCATTTTGTTGTTTGTTTGACTATTACCTTGTTGCATGACAATATATGATCAGTCAGAACATCATAATGGACCCATACAGAATACACATCTATTGCCTTCTCTTGTTATGTTTTATATGCAATGAATTTATGATTATATATATAAATCTTACTGTTTTTTCCCCCCTCACTGATTGTTCTGCACATTATTTGTTCTATTTACTTTAGATGTAACACTGCAGGAGTAATTGATCACTTTTCACTGATTTTCTCAGCAAAGGTACACACCATTTTTATAAGATGTGATAAGTTCACCACCTCTTGTACACAGTTCTTCTTGTCTTTTATATTTGCATCTGTCTTCATAGAAACTGTTTGCTAAAACACAGCAATAGCTTGGAATAGGGTTGTGTTAGGACACAGTAAATAGCTTGCGGTTGACAGTATGCTGAGACATGGCACATACTAAGACATTGCACAACAGCATAGAACTGCAGGTATCCTCCAGTTCCAGGACATGGCACATAGCTTGAAGTGGATGGTATGCTAAGTCATGGCACATAGCTTGAGGTGGACAGTTTGCTGAGACATGGCACATAGCTTGAGGTGGACAGTATGCTGAGACATGGCACATAGCTTGAGGTGGACAGCATACTAAGACATTGCACAACAGCATAGAACTGCAGGCATCCTCCAGTTCCAGGACATGGCACATAGCTTGAAGTGGATTTAGCACAAAGCTTTAAGTGGCTGGTATGCTAAGATTTAGCACATATCTTAGTGGATGGTATGCTAAGACATGGCACATAGCTTGAGGTGGACAGTATGCTGAGACATGGCACATAGCTTGAGGTGGACAGCATACTAAGACATTGCACAACAGCATAGAACTGCAGGCATCCTCCAGTTCCAGGACATGGCACATAGCTTGAAGTGGATTTAGCACAAAGCTTTAAGTGGCTGGTATGCTAAGATTTAGCACATATCTTGAAGTGGATAGTATGCTAAGACATGGCACATAGCTTGAAGTGGTTGGTATGCTAAGACGTGGCACATAGCTTTAAGTGGTTGGTATGCTAAGATTTAGCACATATCTTGAAGTGGATAGTATGCTAAGACATGGCACATAGCTTGAAGTGGATAGTATATTAAGATATTTCACGGCAGATTGGAGCTGCAGGCATGCTAGGGCATTGTACAGTGTCTAGCGACAGGCACCTAACAGGACTCTTGGAGACCAAAGGCTAAGATGCCTATTGTAGACAGATTATGCCGACTGCAGCTTTACCCACACCTGATTATTTGCAAAGTTTGTTTGGCAAGTTACCTGTGTTTCTGTGTTTTTAGCAAACAGTGGAAGCTTCAAGTTATGTATCAGATTTTTTGAGTGCGTGGTTCTGTGGCTTAGAAATTGGAGAATGACTTCCACAATTTCATGACCATGGTGGATTTCTTTCTGTTTTAAATGATCTTTTTTGGTGGAAATCAGACAGTGGTAGGAATAATATTATGGAAGAGGTTGGGGCCTTAGCACGTAATAATATTCTCAAAGATGGCAGTGCATGCATGTGCTGCAGCCAAGCATTGTTGAGGCAATTTTTGTGTGTACTCACATGTGAATTTCCTGAGACAAATGGTCCTCTGTGTTGACTTAGAGATAAATGCTAAAGTGGCAGATGAATTCATTCTTCCTCAGGGGCTGAGACTGTCAATAGGGGTTTGCCAGGAAACTAGTCTGCTCGTTAACATGCTAACATTTTCAGTATGGCCTAGTAAACTAGCATAAGGAATATTTGCAGAAAAATAGAGCTGGAGGATGCTTGGTTTTAATCCTGTAGGTCATTGTTTTTCTTCATGGAGATATTAATATATCTTGGAGGAGTTGAGTGGGGCAGGTTGTTGCAGAAACCTGGTTAGCTTAAGTCACTGCTGGGCTAGTTAATACAATGTTGGAGGTTGGCTGTATGATTGGACATATAACCACTTAAATGATGGGGTAATGTGACATATTGGATTTGGTTATTTTACAGTCAGACATGCTGCTGGTGAAGTTACATGGCAGTTACTAGTAACATAGAGGTTTTTTGGTAAGTCACAGAGGTGGTGTTACTCACAAGGCAAGAACTGGTAACATAGAGATAATTTGGTGATTCACAGAGAGGCTGCTGGTGATGTAACTCACAGGGCAGATACTGGTAACATAAAGGTGATTTGGTGAACCACAGAGATGCTGCTGGTGATGTTACATGGCAGTTACTAGTAACATAGAGGTTATTTGGTAAGTCACAGAGGTGATGTTACTCACAGGGCAAGAACTGGTAACATAGAGATGATTTGGTGAGCCACATACATGCTGCTGGTGATGTTACAGGGCAGATACTGGTAACAGAGTGTGATTTGGTGAACCACATAGATGCTGCTGGTGTGGTAAGCCACAGGGTAACACAAGCGACTTGGTGAGTCAGAGAAAGACAGATACCGGTAACATACAAATGATTTTATGAGCCGCAGACAAAATGCTAGGGACATGGGAAGTTTGCGTCAGTTACTGGGCATATGCAGGGGGGCATAGATATGTTGCAACAATGACAGTGAAAATGCTGTTAACATTGAAAGAGATTTGGTGAATTTAGATTTTATTATGTCAGTCAAATGGTACATTTGAAGTGTAAAGATCACAAGGTCAGCCATAACAATGGCCATTTCTGGAGTGCTTTGTTAAAGAGGTTTACCTTTGTTTTCAGGTTTATTGCTTGGATGTCTTTCAGTCAAGTTTTTGTTTGCATTGTCTGGGGCTATAAGGGCAGAGGACCATAACGGCATTCCCTTTACCAAGCTTATGTTGTGTTGACTGTTCACATAAGTTATCATCTTTGTTGCTGTTTATCATGCCAGATTGTTGCTATAATTGCTTTGATGTTTTTTTTTTAAATCTTTAATTCTGAACATTTCTCACAATGTATCATGAGTATTGTAGCATTGACACCTGTTAAACTTCTTGTTTTATAAAAGTATTTTTTTGTTTTTTAAATAAATTTGATGCTTTCTCACTTTATCTCTGTTTTGTTTAGTTCACCTGTGACAGATCTTGTGTGAGATGTACAGAAATGTCAGCTTGTTATTCCAGTTTAACTTTTAAGACAGAGTTGTAGTATTTTATGCATCAGATTGTTTAAAAGTGGGATTATTTGTTCTTTGGATAACGCCACAATCTTAGAAATTCATGTTCTTAAATTGACATTGTTTAAAGTTTAATTTTAACTGTTTCATTTGTAGAAACAAATATTTCCAAATTCTCTTAAATAATAAACCTCAATATTGAAAGTGGGATTAATCTCGTCCTAATAACTCTTTGGGTCAGATTAATTCTTTCTGTTTTATACATTGCATGAATTCCACAAAAATACCAAAGACAAAAGCTGAGCCTGTCTTTGTGTGAATGATCGACTTTTGATGTTTGAAAATTATATAATCTGAAACAGGACTAAAAGACTAAAACAGTTCAGTGTTGGTGGAATGTTCACCTAACATAATCAAACCTATGTATTTGGATACAGTATTTGTGAAGAATCATATTATATAGACCTACGTTTGTGTATACAATGTACAATTCTTCTTTTCATAACAACTCTCCATTACATAAACGCATATGATGAACAGTGGCAAGGACCAAACAATATTCTGGCCGTATTTTGTCTCTGTCTGATAACAGATTGAGGTTTTGGAAACAAAAAGCTTTCAGCAAGATTGATTAAATTACTACAGATTTGAACAATGGAGCTTTTCAAAGGAAAACATTTTGATCAACATCGTTATCAAAATCAAAGAGAGAAAAACAAAAATACTTTCCTGAAATAAAGTGAATTAATCACACAAACTCAGTCGCTGGGGGAATCCTATATGGACAACATGAATATGAAAGAACTAAACTCGCATCAGACACAAGTATCAGGGAAAGATACAAAACCGAACTAAAAGTAGATCAACGAGCAACATACAAAACAAAAAGTGGTCGTTGCGGCTACAAAGCCTCCATCAGCACATACATAAATCATACAAAACCACAGGAAAAAAATCTTAACTGGCGTATCCCTAAGCAGCCACGTATATGTCTTGCCACTGGAAGGACTCCTCAAATTCTCTCTCTCTCTTTCTCTCTCTCCCTCTCATATGCAGACACACAGGACAATTAAACAAGGCCATACTAATTTATAAACATGTCAATTTGTTTCCCTTAAATTATTAAGTGGCATGAATTCAAGTGTCAGGTGCTGATCTGAACACTGGTTATTGCCCATTTATGTCAGCCCAGCTGATGTAGAGTATCATATGGAAATCAGCTATAGAGTTTGTGTTGATCAGTTTAGGGCTAGCCACTTGCTGTTGTCTAGTCGAGTGAATTGTCCGCCTCACGGTTGTTTCCATTATGTACCACCACCAACGGAAAACAGTAGTAGTATATTTGCTGTCATGTCGGTTGTTATACCTCCAAGGTCAATAATACTCAGCCTAGCAATATTTTTTGTTTCTTTTTTCTGACGCCAACTTTGTTTAAATAAAAAAAACATATGTTGATGCTGCCTTGTCACAGCGACAACCAAGCGAGCTTTTCCGGAAACGGAAGCTGAAACCGCTCTCCAATGAAAATCGTTTCTTTTTAACGCGTTCATGGTCATTTCTTCTCTATTAAAACAACAATTTTGTGTAAGAAATTATCAAATTTTGATTATTTAAGTGGAAGAAATCGGAGGGGCGAAAAGAAGAAAACGTAAGTTTTCTAAAAATCGTAGTACAAACTTCTCATCCGTCATGTAATAAAAGTAGACATTGACAATGTAGACTGGGGGTGTGTGTAGTGCACTGGTGTTCCGACTGGTTGGTTATTTAAACAAAAAGTACATTTAAAAAATCAATGTTCAATTTTATTTTAATTGAAATAAAAAGTTGATGTAATAGTTTTTCGTCTTGCTGTTATTTCTGAATGGTGTTGTCTGTCATGTCTTTACTGTTTATCGTGATTAGAATTGGCCATCCACGTGATGCACATTTCTTCTTTAGAAAGTAACTGTTATCATTGTCTTTCTGAACCACGGCCTTCTCTATTTATTATTAGAGACGGCGTTGTCTGAACCTATCGTTTTCACCGAGATTTTCGGTTGTTGCTTTAAAAATGTCCACAAACAGTCTTCACGCGTCATCTGTTAGCAAGAGAGTGTAAAGCTGTTACATGCAATTGGTAGTATAGAATTTGTAAATAAAAGTAAGTAAAGATCAATTTTCCCTCCTTTAGGCGCATCGGGTATAAGGGAAGAGTGCTCATATTTTATCAGACCATCGGCACTAGGTGGGTAATGTGGTCAGCATTACGCCGGCCCTATAACCCCTTTTTAATACCAGTACCCGGCTCTCTAGCGTAGTTGGCTAAACCGGATTGTTCGGTGAGCGGGTGATGAACTCCTTGTGGTCCGGTTTCACTCCCGGGGGTAGGCAGAAAAGCCACATTTTCTCCCAAGATTTACGGTATTTACTATGGAATCAAGGCCGAAAGGTTGCGATATCTATAATACCGAGTCTAAGGGTTAAAAGCTCATGGCTTCTGGATACTAAAGCAAACATAATAAAAGTAGAACAAGCGGCATATATCAAAATAGGAGAGGGCAAAGTTCATAAGGTAGACCAAAAGCAACACGGAAAGATATCGGAACAATTCTACAACAGCATGAAGTGTCGAGGTGCTAGAAGCAGAAACTTATTTTTCCCTCGATACTCGCGGTAAGAGAATGTGAAGAAAGTGCATGACTGGAATATTTATAGAGTGTTCGGGATCTAATGTGGTCAGACATCAAGTCTGCCTCCTTTACTTCCCAGGGCATTACGCGGTAACCATTGTAGGGTGGGTCCACCTGGTTAGAACGGACAAATCCTCACGTAATCAAATTCGAACCAAAAACCTTCAGGTGGTCAACACCACAATGTTAACGAGGCTGCCACGTAGACCTACTTTCCCAAACGAAGTTTTCTCCTGTAGCGAGTTTCAGTGTTTGGAGTGCCTAAGCAGCGTAGTCGGTTGTAACCATTGGCACAAAACTGCACTGAACGTGCAGGATTACTCCAGTGTCACCTTGATCCTCAGTCCTCTGGAGTATGTTCACTACTGAAGTGATAAAATACCAAATCACAGGCGAGGGAAGAACACTCTCATACGCTAATGACGTACTATTGTAAGCCAAGTCAAGAACAGGAGCAAAATTGAAGAATCCCTGAAGGAACTGGGGGGCATACCAGATTTGTGTCAATCTTCCGGTGCACAGATTAACCCTGCAAAAAAGACTGCAACTTGGTTCTCTTTGCATAACAAATAGTACATACAATAATGCCACATGTGCTTAAAATTGCGAAGAGGTAGAAAGGACTGAACTTTTAAAACACACGAGAGCCTAAGCTGCAGATTCCAACAAGGCCAGAAAGAGTTTTCTGCCGTGAGAGATGGCTGTCATTTGTTTCCAACAAAGGCGGCTGTATAGTAATTCTCTATCAGGGTTTGAACCTGTCATAGAATATGCACTGGCAATCCTCACTTCCAGCAGGACACAAATTGACAGACTAGAAAACTTAAAAGTGAAGCAAAGCGCATCGCACTTGACAAAGAAGCATCATGCAGAGCACAGAGATACCTACTAAATCTTCCAGATATAAACAGCAGGCTTCAAATGCGCCAAGCGTGTGCTTCCATCAAAATCACCGAGGTCTTTACACACCCACTGCATGATGAACTAAATACAGGTAAAGGCAGCAGACTGAAACGAGGCCAGTCTTGGTTGGGCCGGACTGGACAGTACTTCAACGGGTGATTTCCCTTCAAGACAGACAGTGGAGAGGAATGGATGCCCATACCTATTGAATGCAAACAGTACTTTGTGGTAATCATCTCCCTGACAAGACAGTGTAGTGATTTAGCGCCACCAATAGTTGATACAGAAGTGAAAGCAATGGTAGAGAAACACACATCATTGGAAGATACCGTTATATTACAGATCGTTCTGTGATTCGTCAGAAACGAAGTACATGGACTTTCACGACAAGAACCTAAGGGAAAGTCATCAAAGAAGACAATGAAGACTTCGCTTCTACCACCAGAAATGAAGATATGGCTGTGACAAAGGCCCTAGAATGGCTAAAATCTCAGGAATTCACCAGTGTATTTCTTAGGGCTCAATGGGCAAGCTGTAGAAGACCAAGGCGTGGTACTTCATATGCAAGCATTGGCTCTATCTGATATACAGTCGAGTCTGAATAAGTAGAAGTCGCAGGGACCTAAGAAAATGCTTCCACTTATCGGGACTTATCCAGATAGTACACACAATAGAGAAAATTGCCGGGACTAAGCTGGTCATGTCGACTTAACCGAAATTCGACTTATCAAAATTCGACTTAAGTGGACTCGACTGTAGCACGCAGCTTTTCGCAAAATCACCTTAAATTTTTTGTCAAAGGGCATGTTGCTGTGAAAGGCAATGAGAGAGCAGTCGCTCTTGCTGGCAGTGTGATCATCAGAAATGGGCCATCAATGGACAGGAGAGACATCGTCAATGACTTACGAGAAACTATACGCTGTGAAACTTTCGGTTTCCTGGAAAATAATTTTTTCACTGAATTTACAGCATACCCTCAGTGTACCAGTTGAAGCTACGAACCTGGAAAACCACGCAGGAACCACCCGTCCTTACATCAACCATCAAACAACAGATTGGGAGTTGTTAGCCTAAAGACACTTAAAGACATACTAAGGAGGGGATCGGAGCACTTATGGTCATGTCCGATGTGCGATGAAGATGATCTTTAAAAGAAACAATGAACAATGCACTAAACTTTTTTACTTCTGTTTAACCAGCTGCCATGGCAATTTTAGTTTCAGCTTCATAGCAAACGGGTCACCCCATAGTTGGTCCGCTGCTGTGCCAACGATAAACACACAGAATGTTCATCACAGTCCCTTGTGGAAAGATTTACAGACTGCTGTCTCAGCATATGCTTTAGCACTAAAAGCATACGGTAGCTATCAGAAGTGCTAACACAAAAAGTCCGACATTAGGAATGCAGTTCATCATCGACGGAAGCAGAAGTAACTAACAAATCAGCAGCTTCACACGCGATCAATTTTAATCACATAAGGGGACCACCAATATTGCGACAACAAGTCACGCGCCACTCTCTGAATTTGCAGTTCACAGCACCACGTTGGTCACAGTCGAAAAACATTCCAAATAAAATGCGCAGCTCACAGGTTCGCACTGTGCACTCAACTCAGTAGGCGGACGACGAAACTATATCTTTTTAGTCTACAAATGGAGCAAAAATGCAACGGCCACCGTCTGGTAGAGGCAAAAACTTTGCCACGGCTTAAAACAGTGAACAAGCTGCCATGAAAACCCTAGCTTTTATTTCCACGTGATTTATCTCTTAAATGTAACCCCCTTTCCTTCTCTTTCTCTCGCCTTTCTCTCCCTCCCCTTATCTCGCCGCTTTCTCTCTCTCTCTCTCTCTCTCTCTTTCTATCTCTCTCTCTCTCTCTCTCTCTTTCTCTCTCTCTCTCTCACACACACACACACAAAATTAACTTGTTAGTTATCTCTATCTGGTGATCACTTACTCTAGTCATGTCACTGAACTGTTTTATTCCTCAGCAGTGTTCTTCAACATACCCTAAGTGTGAGCCTTAATGTCTGTGCCTGTGGTTTTTCGATGTTTTTTACCATCCTCTTCCCTATCCCTTAATTCTTTCCTCCATGATTGTCAGTCTCTCTTCTTCTTCTGCCTTTCTATCCCCCAATGGAGCATAGGCCCTCAACCAACTAACGCCAAGTCGTTCATTTCGCCATTGCATGGAGCTCTCCCCATGTCAATCTTTCTAACCTCATTCTCCAGCTCTCTTCTCCGTGTGTTTTTTGGCCTTCCTTTATTCCTATGATCTGTGGGTTCCAATTTGAGTTATGCTTTCTCCTTTTTCTCAAAACGCTATTGTCAGTACTAGACCATTTCTCCATAATTTTATAATTTTTTTTAGTCTAGCCTTTTCAAATGCTGTTCGGTTATTACTATCGCGCTTATCTAATTTTTATATTCAAGGTCTTTTTCGCTTATTTGCCAGAGTGTGAAGATAAGGTCTTGAGTTTTTCGGTTTGCTCTGAAACCACTGTGGTTTGACCCGACTTCTCAAACTCTAGACAATTATAGAGTAAATTTTCTCACGAACGCCGAGGAGAGACATGCTTTTGTTGTTTTTGCATTGTGTGTTATCACCCTCTTTAAATATAAGTACAACGGTGACAGTCTCCCGATGTTTTTGTATGGTCTTCCTACACAAGGCTGCATGAAGAACCTTCAAGAAAAATAGCTCATCTGCTACTCCGATGTCTTCTTCTTCTTCTTCGCGTTCACCAGCTGTACATTCTGGCGGAAATGTCTGGTTGTTCGTCCACTTCTGAACTGCAGTCCTGCTCCAGAACCTGAGTGTTGCGTGTGCATAAGTTTTACAGATCTGATTCACTTGAGTGCAGACTGTTGGTTCCTTGCCGCTCAGGCAGACGCACTCCGACTTCAAAGGAAAGCTCACCAATTAGTCGACTCTTACGACATGCTTTTCGGGTAGGCAGTGGGTCGATTCTTGTTTTACCCACACGGGGAGACTCCCATGTCTTTGAAGATTTCAGGTGATACGCCATCACTGTCCTGCTGCTTTTCTCAATAGTCTTCTCAATAGCTGCCTTAAATTCTTCTATCTGATATTATCTTCTTCGTGTATGATATCATCCTCTGAACCTACGTTAGACTAAACTCGCATGTAAAAAAGACAATTGCTGCCACTTTTCCCCTCTGCGTTCTAACCATTTGTAAACTCACACTGAAAGCCATCTATGTCTGGACTTTGTTATTTTTGAAGGACTTGGGTGCTGCATGTTAATCTGTTTTATAGAAGGGCTTTTTGTGTGTGCATACGGTTGGTTACTTGCCTCTCAAAGTAGATGTGCTCCGACTTCGAAGGATCCTATCTACGTTAGCCAGGCCCTCGATAGAAAACCTGTTTCTATGGCCACGGAGATCCTATATAGCCTTTGAGGCGATGCCTCATTTGAACGCGATAGAGCAGCTTGATGATTTCGGCTTAGCTTATGTCCTCCTATTGCACGCACGAAATCAGGTACCACAAAAATTAGTCATGTTCCGTGGGATGAGGATCACTCTTGTCTAAACAATCATTAGATGAATTTAAAGATAATGACAAGGACCGACTGGCCGAACGGTTGAGACACTAGCCTCTCAAGCGGGAGACGCTAGTTCGAATCATCGGTAAGGTGGTGGAATTTTTTTCCTGTCAGGTGCAAATATAAAATCCTAACCGAGACAGTCTATGGTGACAGCAGTAGCCAGGCGGCTCTAAAGTCTCAGGCTAAAAGACCGCAAAGGTGGTAAACAGGGGTAGTAATGACAGTTGTTCTGTGGCTTAGGCGTTGCGAAAGTGCTTCGTAATCTTTTTCTTAAGAAATTTTTTTTCTGAGAAAAGGTTTGGTGAGAGAATGCGTCCATTTGCACCTCGAAAATCAGTCAGATGTCAGTCACCAGCTGCTCTGATGGCTGCTTGTTGTTCATGAAAGATTTTCAATGAAATGCACTAATGCGCTGGAAACCCCATACTTTTCATAATAGTCCACAGTTTGTGGTTTGGACACCACAAATGCCTTGCTATAATCAATAAAAAGCCGAATGTCCAGTAAAGCATTTTTCATGGCAAACTACTAGACGTAAACCCGCTTTGTCATCTAGCTCATATTGGTAAATGATAATGCTAAGGGCTGTTTCTGCAACTGTCCTACTGGACGTAAATTTGCCTAGAAAACCCAAAAATGCTGTGGTTGGTTCTGCAATGTCATGTAAAGGAAATGCAACTAACTTCTTAATGCCAGTTGTACAACAGTAGCGTAGTAGCTAGCTAGCGGCTTGTCTGCCTACCGAAGGTCTTGAGTTCAAATCATCGTCCAGGCAGATATTTACACTGTAACTGTTTAGCTTGCAGGTACACAACTCAGAATGGGCACCAGGAAGAGTCTTGGTAAGTAAAAGCACCCGACTTAACATTTACTATTTGTCTATAAAATAATGGGTTCACCACCATATGTCCTCCCATGGTGTTAAAAGGGTCCATTCTTGTGTTGTTGTATGCACACAGCTTCATTATTAAACTTAAACGTTAAATCAATATTGTTTACAAAGGAACAATTTTATACCAGTGCCTCATCGACCTTATGATGCTAGGCCAATATTTTATAGACACACTGGCACTAGATGGGTGATGTGGCCAACATCGTGGCAGCCGCCTTTACTTCCCATGACATTACCTGTGACCAGTTTTAGGCTGGGTCGTCGAAATAGCCAAGGTCAATTTTCAAAAAAAAAGAATTTAAAAAAAATATTTAAAAAAACTTTTTTTAAAAAAATGATATTAGCTTTCTATTACTTAACTTGTATACAATTAACAAGTGCACTAAAAGATATAAAATAATTGATACTGTGGTATGTGAAATTCATTTCTACTATGGTATGTAGAACATAATATATTAATAATAGTGTGTTTTAATCTCATTTATATTGTAGGTATATCTTATCATATAATTTTTGGATAACTGAGTTCAGCTAATTATCTTTAGCAACAGTCTACAACTTTATACCACGACTAATGAAAGCGTGGGGTGTCTACATAACAAATTATATAATTCTCATCAACTTTAACAGGTCACTGCCATTATAAATATGATTTAGTATTATGCGAACGCCGCTAACAGCCAAGACAAACCGGAGTAAGTTTAATGAAAGCTAACCAAAAAAAAAAAAAATCTGAATAGATGCGTTTTCGAATCCAGGACTTTTGGGTTGGCTGGATAGCAGCTCCCACAACTCTACCGCGGCTCCCTTCTCAATGATTGGTGATGAATAAATAAAGATCTTGACAAGTGTTCACAAAATGACGTAACAAAGGCGAAGAGTATAGATTACCCTGGAGAACTGAGGCCTTGTGAAGTCAATTATCAGTACATTGCAAAGTCACCTTGGAGAATGACGTTGTGTGTGCGCGCGCGCGTGTGTGTGTAAGAGGGCGCTCGGGTGTGTGTTGTGTTGTTAAAGGCATGTAATATACAGTATTACCCTCGTGTGGCTTCCGGGGCCCTGTTATAGGGAAAACAAGAATAGACCCACTGCCTACCCATAAGCATGTCGTAAGAGTCGACTAATTGGGAGCTTCCTTCGAAGTCGGAGTGCATCTGCCGGAGAGGCAAGGAGCCAACAGTCTGCACACAAATGTGTCAAATCTGTCAAACGGATGCACACGCAAGGCTCAAGTTCTGGAACAGGACTGCAGTCCAGAAGTGGACGAACAACCAGAACTTTCCACCAGAGTTACCAGCTGGTAAACGCAAAGAAGAAAGAAGATATACAGTATTAATCATAAAAAAAAATTGCGTGGATTCCGAGGCTCCATTGAAAGGTGGGGTGGGGGGGGGGGGGGTTAGAACAGATCAAAAGCATGTCGTAAACGTCGACTAGTTAGTGATGCTTCCTTCGTAGTCGGTGTGCATCTTCCTGGGAAACGAGGAACCGCAACCTGAATACTAATGTCAGATCCGTAAAATGGATATGGATGTAGAATATAACCAAGGTCCAGCAGTTGATGAATATCCAGAACGTTGCGTCAGTGTTTACAGCCGGTGAACGCAAATAAGAAGAGGAAGATTTTGGGAAGACCTCAACTGTCGGCACTTAGTGCAGGGGCGTCGACACACACACACACACACACAATTTATGGTTTGGGGGGGGGGGGGCTTATCCTCCCTTACACATTTTACAGGAGACATGGGGGGGGGGCGGCGGCGGCTAAGCCTTGTTTAAGTAAATAATAATCATCACCACAATAGTGTGCTGAGTGGTACAATATAAATATTATTAATAAAAATAATAATAATATATTCGAAATATCGTGACATGTTTAAACGAGAATAACAAAATAACTTGTGAACATGGCGATGGTCACTCCTTCTTATCGGTGTGGCGACCACTGGTTCCAGGTGCAACCAGGGCTGATAAAAAAAATTTCACATTGGCCCAGCTGAATTCTTTAAGTCATGAACCATACACAATACGCTGATTGCTTACTCTACACATGGTACTCATTTCTCAGTGTCTTCATTCACAATATTCGGTAATTAACCTAAATATCCAAACTGTATTTTAACTCATCTTGTACAGTTTTTGAATTATTTTAACTAAACCTTGATCAAAGCAGCTGACGTGGTGTAGGGGTTAGGCGCTGGTCTGGGATCGCTATCGGGTCCTGATATAGCTGGACTTATTTCAAACAATGACTTGGCTTCCAGATCCACCCATTCTTGAGTGGGAACCAGGTATAGTCCTGTGAAGACAAGGCTTCCGGCGTGATGCTGACCACCTCAACCATCAACTGGCGGTTGGTCTATAAAATATAGGTCTAGCCCTATGTGCCCAATACGCCTAAAGGCATGGAAAGGGTGCTTTATTTTACTTTACTACCAAGATCAAAGTCACTGTAGCGTACACAAACTGTAGCACTATAATGTAGGGAGTGTTACAGTGATAGTTATCTGGTACTGAACACGCTAAAAATGATTATCACTAATGGGTCTGCAACATAAATTTCCAGTCAGGGCTGCCAAAATATTTTTGGAAATAGTACCAACATTTTTTTCCAAAAGGTACCAACAGACCTCAAAAAGTTCTCTTTTTAAAAATTTGTTTCCATCAAAAACCTTAAAACTATTTAAACACATGCGCGCGCGCGCGCGCACACACACACACACACACACACACACACGCACACGCACGCGCACGCGCACGCGCACGCGCACGCACACGCACACGCACACGCACACACACACACACACACACACCATATATATATATATATATTATATATATATATATATATATATATATATATATATATATATATTTATATATATAAATAAATGGCGTACCTTATATTTGATAAGAAATGAAATCCTTTATCCATTACTGAAAATGGGGCCGCCCTGGCGTTGCGACTAGACGCCCCACTGCAGATCTCGTAAGGTCGTGGTCTCGGTTCTTAACGGAAGCCGGACTTTTTTCAGAAATGACCTTGGCTTCCAGGTCGACCCAGCCTTGAGTGGGTACCAGGTGCAGTCATATGAAGTAAAGGCGGCCGTGGTGATGCTGACCATATCACCCACCAAGTGCCGTTTGGTCTATAAAATATAGGTCTAGCCCTATATACCCAATACACCCAAAATGCGTGGAAAAGGGTCCTTTACTTTTACTCTTCTGTTTACCGAAAATATAGTATGAACAACAGTTTTCGTCTGTGAAAAAGTTTAACGGTACTGTTTTGTTGTTGTTTTTGTTGCTTTTTTTTTTCTTTCTGTTTTTTTTTTTTTTTTGAAGACAAAGAACAATATATAGGAAAACTATAAACGTACTAACCAAATGTCACAAAACACTTCGAAATAAAATGAATAGGAAGAGCTTGCGTATGAAATCAATTAGAATGTTGATCTGCGAAGAGAGAACTATCTGGATAAGGACATTTCTATACTGCCCTTTGAAACAGAAACAAAAATGCATTTTGCCAGTAAAGTCAGATGGTATATTTACTTTACGCTTATTTTCAGTACACTTCCAACCACTTTGTTGTTGTTGTTGTAAAAAAGGCTCAAAAATACCAAAATTTAAAATATTGATGCACATGTTCTAAAGTGTACTACAACATCGGGCGTGGTAACAAAAGTATAGTTTTGCAAGGCAAATGTCAATCAGTACCAGATTTGTTCGAAACTGCCAACTTCGACAGCCCTGTTCCCAGTTAGGACCTGTGTGGGCTCGGGGTTCAATTGGCGGGGAAAATAAGAATAGGTCACTGCCTCTCCAACAAGCATGTCGTAAGAGTAGTGTAATTGGGAGCTACCTTTGAAGTCGGAATGCATCTGCTTGAGATGCAAGGAAAAACCAGGTGTACACAATAAGCCAGTAGAACAGATCTGCACGCAAAACTCATTCCCTTTCATAAAGCCAAAATCTAAATTGGCGAACAACTAGGGCGTTCCCCGTTGAGATTACAGCCGGTGAACACAGGAGAAAAAGAACGAATGAACCAACCAGCTTTATTTTCAAAGGGTTGAGAATTGTGCACGCAGGTCCCTGTGTACCATTCTGCCCGTCTAGTCTTCCTTCTTTCATACATTTTTCATTCATTCATCAAGTAATAGTAACATTATCAATATCATCAAAATATTCAATACAAGCACTGGAATGTGCACATTTCTATCTACAGGAAACATCAATAGTTGTAATAAATTTTGGGAAAACTGGAGACCTCTTAAATCTACTCATTTGACCACAAATGCCAGAAAATAGTCTGGAATGTAACTGTGAAAATAGTCTGGATGGTAACTGTGAAAATAGTCTGGATGGTAACTGTGAAAATAGTATGGAATGTCACTGTGAAAATAGTCTGGATGGTAACTGTGAAAATAGTATGGATTGTAACTGTGAAAATAGTCTGGATTGTAACTGTGAATAGTCTGGATGGTAACTGTGAAAATAGTCTTGAATGTAACTGTGAAAATAGTCTGGATGGTAACTGTGAAAATAGTCTGGAATGTAACTGTGAAAATAGTCTGGATGGTAACTCTGAAAAGAGTCTGAATGGTAACTGTGAAAATAGTATGGATGGTAACTGTGAAAATAGTATGGATTGTAACTGCGAAAATAGTCTGGATTGTAACTGTGAATAGTCTGAATGGTAACTGTGAAAATAGTCTGGATGGTAACTGTGAAAATAGTCTGGATTGTAACTGTGAAAATAGTCTGGAATATAACTGTGAAAATAGTCTGGAATGTAACTGTGAAAATAGTCTGGATGGTAACTGTGAAAATAGTCTGGATTGTAACTGTAAAAAAAAGTCTGGATTGTAACTGTGAAAATAGTCTGGATGGTAACTGTGAAAATAGGCTGGAATGTAACTGTGAAAATAGTCTGGATGGTAACTGTGAAAATAGTATGGAATGTAACTGTGAAAATAGTCTGGATTGTAACTGTGAAAATAGTCTGGATTGTAACTGTGAAAATAGTCTGGATTGTAACTGTGAAAATAGTCTAGAATGTAACTGTGAAAATTGTCTGGAATGTAACTGTGAAAATAGTCTGGATTGTAACTGTGAAAATAGTCTGGATTGTAACTTTGAAAATAGTCTGGAATGTAACTGTGAAAATAGTCTGGATTGTAACTGTGAAAATAGTCTAGAATGTAACTGTGAAAATAGTCTGGAATGTAACTGTGAAAATAGTCTAGATTGTAATTGTGAAAATAGTTTGGATTGTAACTGTGAAAATAGTCTGGATTGTAACTGTGAAAATAGTATGGAATGTAACTGTGAAAATAGTCTGGAATGTAACTGTGAAAATAGTCTGGATTGTAACTGTGAAAATAGGCTGGACTGTAACGGTCACTGGCGTGGTGCAGACCACAAAAATCGTTAACTACTGGAAACTAGCTTGGAAAAACTCAATACGTCCCAAGACACGGAAACGGATCCTTCTCTGTACTTGTGCCGATGTCTGGGTTGTAGGTAACAGATTCACTGAACGTGATAGGGAAGGACCAGAATCAAAAACCCGAAGGAGAAAAAAAAAGAGGGGGGGGGGGGGGTGGGAGGTAACTAAAAACTAAAGAACAATCTATATTGAAAGGTTAGGAATTGGGCAAGCTAAAGCATCATCATCATGTAGCAGGTCCTTTGCCGAGAGCATCGCTCTTATCTTATCTGCCTAAAAAAAAAACTCGGTCTCTCGCCAGCTCTTTCGCCTCATGTACTTTCATACTCAAGGAGTCACATATATCCTGTGCCCATCTTCGTGTTGGTCAGCCCTGCCCCTCCTTCCTGGTACCGTGCCTTCTGCTATAATTTTTTTTCCAATCCGTCGTGGCGCTTGATATGACCAAAATATTTCAGCTTCCGAGACAGAATGCTGTTTATTAGCCAATCTTCCTTGATGTTAAGATTTTTCTAGATGTCAGTATTTCTCCTCTTTTTCTTAGAAGATATTCTGAAAATCCTCCTATAGCTAAATTAAAGCAGCGAATGAATTGATATATCTAGGGAGCATGTATTCAGAAGACGGACAAATAAATAAAGAAATCCAGCGAAGATGCAATAAAGCCACTCATGTTTTAGACCAAATGGCACACATTTTAAAATTCAAGCATGGGAATATGAACTTTAAAAGAACGCTGTTTAACAACATTCAACGCTAAGCTATCAGTGACAAACACAGACACTGTCTTCAGAAGACAGCAGGACAATAGTCACAACATAAATGAAGTGTTTACGTACTATACTAGGTGTACCGAGGATAGATCAACTTAGGACGAATGATATCAGGTGGAGAGTTGGCACCAATACTGACCTTTATAGCTAGACAGCAGGTCAAATGGTTTGGCCACGTAACAAGACTGGCAGAAAAAAAGCTCGCCACAGAGAGCAATGTTTTGCAGATACAGCGGTAACAGAGCAAGAGGTCGACCACGCAAAACATGGACTGCATAAAAATCAGAGGCGCTCAAAAGTACTATATTTGAAGCGAACAGAAGGGCCTGTTCCATAGATCTCTTCTTATCCTGACTCCGAGAGGCATTCCAGGAGTAGAAAGAAGAAGAAGAATAATTGGGCACACAGGCCAGTCCAAGATTCTGCAACTCTAAGGTCATTTCTGTCATACCCCTTTTTTTCTCCAGTCATACATCGTTTTAGAATATAACAATAATAATAACATTGACGACTTTTAATTATTAATAGCAAATGCTACAAAGTGCACAATAGGAATAAACTCACAGGGAGCAAGTACAGCAGGGATCTACCAGTCTTCAGTAGAAATTATCCTCGTCGACACGCGTTTCGGCCCACGATTCCTAGACGCATTCGGAGGTGGGCCCACCTGAGTTCATGAAGCTCAGGGCTGGTTCCCTGCTGCACGGAATTACCGGATGGTGGTTATACTTTCGGCCAGAGACAAGACGACTTGGTGGTTTCGAAGGAGGTACTGTGAGATAAGAAGCCGCCAGCGGCAGCGTAATTAAAAACAGTCCGCATGCCTGGACGACCGAGCGACAAGCTTATTTTGGTTTACCGGACACATGTTGGACCTTTTATTAGCAGTTGGCAGAGGGACAACTGGCAGACAATTCGTACACGATGGACTTTCAAAGGGATGAGAAACTCCTTTTCCGCTAGACACCCGGACCAGCTCACCGAGGCCCGTCCCCTACGTTGTTGCGCTGCGTCCAAAGCCAGCTAGAGGCCCTTTCGGCTGCCTCTCCCAGTTTTTGAGTGTTCGTTTCCGTTCATTACCGCGCAATCCTAGTTTTTTCACCAACATTGTAGAGCGAAGTGGAAACGAGGCCTCTCGCTCCCACTTCGACGGCAAAAACCCGTACTGTGTAAGCCTCGTTTCTCCTCAAACCGGCTGCTAAATCACTGTACTTATCGAGCTTGTACAAATGATTCTCCTCCATACGCGACTCAAACGGGACCGTCAACTCAATCAGGATGAGCTGCCGTTTTTGCGCAGAATGGAGAACGATGTTCGGTCGCAGGCCGGTTTTACGGATCAACTCGGGATACCGTTCATGGCCTGGCAGATCAACCGCCAGTAACCAGTCCCTGGCAGAGTCTAGCACAGATGGAGCGAATGCGTTTTTGTTGACCTTACCAATTGGAACCAAAGTATACCTACAGCTGGAAATAATAATAAAGCTTTGAACAGTGAGTTTAATAAATAAAGGACAAATATATTATGTGCTTAAAATACCGTTATCCGTTATACCGTTACATAACGTCGCTCTGATCACGGCCCTCCTGAAAGAAACTCGGTCTCTAGCCGTCATTTCGTATCCAAGGAGTCACTTATATCCTGTATCCATCTTAGTGTTGGTCGGCCCCTGCCCCTCCTTCCTGGTACCATCACCTCTGCTATAATTTTTTTTTTCAAATCTGCCAAGGCGCTTGATATTTAGGATGTTATAAATTAAAATTATGCATTGGACCGCGGCATCCGTGACTTAGGCGTTCGACTCGTAATTCTAACGTACCGCGATCGAAACCAGTGTTGCCACTTTGGATGTTTTACATCCACATTTAGATGCTTTCCCTTGCATTTAGATGGCATTTATAACGTTTAGATGGTACATGATTTTCTAGTTTTTTTGGGGAGTGTATTTATCAAATCTAACCTCAAAAACAAGATGAAATTTGGCCTTTTAAATGCTATCTTGACAATGAAATTTTGGCTAATAAGAGAATGAAAAGGCTGTTCCACTTATGAGCTCCCTGATTGGGTATTAAAAGAAACTGGAACAGCTAAAGCATACCAGAGTCATTTTGAATCTGAAGCTTCAACTTCATCTTCCAAGCTAAGTTTATCCTGTGAACTTTGTAAGGCAGTCTTCAGTAAGAATGAGGACATGATTCTATAGGAAAAGTCAAATCAATTGCTATGTAATTTGTGACTCTTTCCATTTGGATGTTTTTCTAGATGCTTTCCAAGCAAATTTAGATGTTTTTAGATATTTTTGTCTCCATTTTGGATGTTTTTTGTCGAAGAAAAGTGGCAACACTGGCTGGGGTGTCGCAGGTCGAACCAGCCTAAAATGGGTACAGCGTAATGCCCACCTAGTGTCGAACGATCTGTAAAATATGGGTGCTCTTTCGATATGCCCGATGCGCCCTTAGGCTAAAAATGGATCTTTACTGCCTTGAACTGAACGTGTTAACCGTTACCGCTTTCTAACCCCTCAACCACGCAATTTCCTGTTTTTATAATCAGCTTTAATGCTTTCAGCCTCGGTCATTAAATACTAAATGTGTCCATTCACGGTGAAAGATTCTCCAAACTGTCTTTTCCAAATGGCGACTGGCCAGCCTTCATGAGAAATAAAATGTTCGCAAACTTGACAGAACTCAGCGTCCAGACAAGATTCAAGTGTCAAATGAGTTATCGTTATGAAATAATGTTGGAAATGATTCACGGGGATTCATATCGATCTGACATAAGGATTCAGAAAGGTCAACAGAAAACTTGCACCAAACTAAAATATATCCTCGATGTCTTGAGGGCTCTCACAAATTACAGAAAATATGGAAAGTTTCCTATTACTTTTGCGGAGAAAATGGCATGAAAAGATAAGTCTCTGGTGTCAGTCTGTTGGATTAGGCGAAGACTGGCCTAGTTTTTGGTAAGTGCAACCGGGTGTCTGCATGGCGAAATGGTCAAGCAGTTCGCCTCTAGCTCTGAAGGTTATGGGTTCGTTTCCACAGCGGTTGCGTTCGATTCACAAGTGTAATTTTACGCAGCTCTCCGGTGATCGTGACTGGAGCTATGGTGTTTGTACTGTGTGCAACACTCTATGTAAGCATCTAGCCGATCTGTGGAGAGAGATGGAGCCATACGGGATAAAAGCCGGGGAAGAAGTTCCTCTCAACTTCAACAATATTTTGAAATTAACATTAACTTGAAGGAAAATAAACGGCTTTATCCCCTCTGGATGTGTTTAGAGCGTATGGTACCAATTTCACAATGTAATAAGATCAGCTGTAACGCAGTGGCAGGACTATCGCCTGTTGGTCTGAAGATCTAAACTTGGAATCTGCTCGAGATAGATTTTAAAAAGTGACTGTGTCCCAGATTAACCCAGCCGGCTATTCTCCGAGTAACAATCCCAAATTATCAAGGCTAAGAAAATACCCTAACAGGGCCTCAGTCATATGTAAATGGCGGACCTCTTTCCTGCGACTACACCGCATACAACGGAAAAGCTTCCGCTGAGTTAAAGTCACCACTGAGAGTTTCCCACGGCGCCGCTATGCGTGGCGTGGAGGGGAGGGAGGGCGGTGGCTACACTAGATGGCTGGGACTCACGAGCAGCAGTTACCGCATCTCCTGCAGCTTCCTCCATTTTATTTGCTCTTTAGTCCCAGCAATCTAATTTAGCACCCCTCCCCCTTTCACGCGCCGCGCGTAGCGGCGCGGGGATATATCTCAGCGGTGTCGATATAGTCGCCGGAAAAAAGTCCGCCATTCACATATGACTGAGGCCCTGTTTATACTTACGGCTTCGATAATTTGGGACCGTTATTCGGAGGATAGCCATCCAGCCTAATATTGCTACCAGTAGTATCCCTGGAAGTCATGGCGACGGCGTGATGGCAACTATCATACCACTAAAGTGCCGATTAGTGTACTGCAGTAAGATTAACATCCTACACATGATTTCCTTTGAAGTCGATGTGCATCTGTCTCAGAGGCGAAAAATGGGCAGTCTGCATACAATACAAGTAAAACAGATCTGTAAAACAAATTTGCCGTCAAAAATGTAATCCAGCCCATTCCTCTTGTATTTCTTCTTCTTCGCGTTTCTCCCTCTACGATTAAGAAAGCCACATCTTCCTTTACAATAAACTCAACCATATATCTCATCATGGTGAACACAGCCACATATCCCTTTATTGTAAACACAGCCACATCTCCTTTATAGTAAACACAACCACGTGTTCCTTTATAGTAAACACAAAAATATCTCCACAGCGTTGAATTTTACACTGGTCTCCCCGTTTACATATCACAGGTTGTAGGTCAACTCCATTGATAAGTTGGTTGGACTACTCTACCTTGGCCGAGGTTATGGGTGTCGCAGTTTGTTGTTGTCTGGTATTTACGTTTTTATTTCAGAGAAAGAGCCGGCATGTGACACAGGTTTTGACACTCTCTAGGGGATTGTGTTTTGGACCCGTAGCTAACTGTTTTAGAAGTGGTAAAAGCTCTGGCATAGTGAAATATACAACACGCGGTGTGAGCGCAAGTGCAAGAATATCCCCCTGACCTTGTGTGAAAGTTGAATCTCTCGAGGCCGACCTATCAGAGGTGATGTGGTTATTTGGTCGTCCAATCAGAAACGAGCTAGTGTGTAGCGGTGTGCTAATAGGGAGACGAGCGTTAAATTTACCCTTCACATTTTCTTTTACAATGAACACAATCATTTTGCCTTTACGATGAACACAACCACGTCTCCATTTATGATAAATACAGCCACATTTTCCCTTTATGATGAACACAACCACGTCTACGTTTATGATGAATACAGCCACATTTTCCCTTTATGATGAACACAACTACGTCTACGTTTATGATGAACACAACTACGTCTACGTTTATGATGAATACAGCCACATTTTCCCTTTATGATGAACACAACCACACCCCCCTTTGTGACTAATACAATCACAGATTACGTGACTGATTACACATTTTAAGCTTAAGTAGTGCCCATTCTTTACTGCTGAAAAAAAAAAAAGAATTATATGCACAACCTTTTTGTTATAAGATGTGTATTGCAATTATCTTTCTTATTAGCTTCTCTTGTAAGAAAGTGAAACGTAGTTTAGTGGTAAATTTTTTTAAAATACTGGTTTCTTTTCATACTTTATCCAGTGTGATTACATTCTAATTTCCGTTTCCATTATCGAGTACAGTAAAATATACTGTTATTCATTACTCATAAAATATTTAAAAGTATAATATATTTTTTGAGACATGGTAACATATCCGAAAGTAAGTGGGGAAAGATTACACCTCTCCACTGTTTTTTTTTTTTCTAACAACCCTCTCTCCCCCAAATAAATCCACGTGAAGCGAATATAGATGTGTGAAATATAGTATTAGTAGTTCTAGAAACAAAATCATCCCGAAGTGCAGATGGTGTACGTGACCCAGACATCGTGCACAAGCACTGGTCGGTCCCAGTGAGCGTGCCCGTCTTTAAGTGCTCGCATGGTTCTTGGGAGACCGTGCACCTGAGCTAATTAGTGACCGCATCAAGTGTCAGACTTTGCAGTTGACATCTGATTAAAGACTCGCCGTCAGACAACGTTACAAACAAGTAGAGGGGCAGTTTCATCGCTTTTGGATACATTAGGTATATGGTGCTCGTAGGGGACTAGAACCTATTTGCGTAGATACCTTGGGCCCCGTAGAAGTTGCTCAGTGTCACTCTTCCACCACACCCACCCCTGCATTCATAGTCTGTAAAAAATATGGGACGCTCTTCCCATGTGCCCGATGCGCCTAGGGCGTAAAGAGCGATCTTTACTTTTACTATTTTATAGGGGAAAAAAAAAGAGAAATCGACTGCGACCTCTCACTTTTTACTTCAGATATTGTCATGTATAACTCCTTTGTTGGCACTTGTGGCTGCATTCTTTCGAGATGACCACCCGGCGCGCTAGTTAAGTTGATTACCAGCGACAGAATGACAAACTCCATGTGGTTCGACTTCGAGCTCGGGGTAGAAAAGCCACATATTTCCCAGATTTACGGTATCTATCATGGAATTAAGGGCGAATAGTTGCGACGTCCATAGTACCGAGCCCACGGGTTTACAACTCATGGTTTCTGGATTAAAAAAGCTGACACAACCAATTGATCTTCAGCTGCTAAATGAATTTAGTGCATGGTGTTATTCAGACAGTATGCCGGATAGTGTTATTTCTAATTTTATGTTGAATAATAAGGTTGTCGGTTGTCCTCGGGCATCTAATTTTATAGACCTTGATTTTACATTGGTTAGCCTTTGTCCAAGAATGGAACTAAATGTTGAATTAAGAGTCGACATTCCAGCACTTGGGACACTCCCATAAGTGCCCAGTCCCCATCTTCAGAAGCAAGCGAGGAGTTCCAATTCTGATGGTACCAGTCACCGTCTAATTGTGCTTCCGCCTCATCCTTCCCCTGAGTGTTGAGCGTCGGCCAGATCCTCTGGTAACTCCTCGCAGCGCCATTTTCCTCAGACCGTAATGATGTATCTGCGCCTCCGCACTGTTCACTCGCTCACAAAGCATTGAACTATTGGCATCGTACTTTTGTTATGATGTTTAAATAATGGCGTCAGTTAGTACAGATCTGGGCTGTTTCGTTGGTATTGCGTTTCTTTCTTCAAAATATATTCATTCGTTCTCCGAGAATATATTTCCTAGATATTGAAATTCCTACCTTGTCTAAGACAATTATCATTTAACCCTATCTGTCGCGGACGGAAGATCTAGTGGCCTACATTACTTCAAATTTAAGTTACTTGCAACTTTAGGGCGGACAAAAAACAGCTTTGTATTGCAAGAATACTGCAATAAGCGAGTCTGTACTCGTAGACTTGTGGTTTCTTGAGTGAAGTATTTCATAATACCATCTGTTTAAGTGGGTATAACATTGAGAGTGCAACAAAACAAATCAATGTAAGAAGTGTTTCGATTAAATAATTAAACATAATTTAAGTAACACTATTCATACCGAGGGCCGGAGTTAACATAAATAAATAAATAAATAAATAAATAAATAAATAAATAAATAAATAAATAAATAAATAAATAAATAAATAAATAAATAAATAAATAAATAAATAAATACAATTACTAATGCGTTTAACTGAAGATTTAAGAACTTGCCTCCAAGCTTCATGCAACCGACACAGAACTGTAGACTTTTTCAAAATGGTAGTGTCCCAATATAATTGTTATTTTCGGTTGAACTGGGCTAACGCCGCAGTGCAGCATCTAGACACTAGCCCGCGGATCTGAAGGTCGGTGTTCCAATCCGAACGGAGCCAGATTTCTTTCAAAAACGACTTCCGATCCCACCATTAAATGGTTATCAGGAAAAAGTTCATGGAAAGTAAAGTTGGCCGGCGTGATGCTTAAGCGAGTACGGATTGGCCTATAAAATAAAGTTCTAACCCTATATGCCCAAAGTCCATAAAAACGTCGACAATGGTCTCGTCGTTAACGCTTGAACTAAGATTTATTCGTGTTGATTTACTGTAGGAAAAAAAAAGTTTTTCTGAGTCACTAGATGTCAATTGTTCGGACTCGAATTTTGGAGCAGAAAAAAATAAAAATGCAAAAATGACATAATATTATTAATAATAACGATAAACAAAAATTGTAGAACTCAGAGTTTGGCCAAGTTCATGCCTGACCCTGTTCCTATTCATGACCCGAGTCCATTGTATGAGGAAATTATGCGTGTCTGTGCGCTTGTTATTTCAATAATTTCTACAGGGAATTCCCTTTCATCCGGTTTTTCCTTTTTGACATACGCAATCTCCATTTTCACTTATTAAAAAAAAAAAAAAAAAACTGTCACCTTTCGTCTTTTTTGCTAACTGATTTCGATGAGCAGGTTGTATTCCGAATGCTCTGTATTTGATATTCTGCCACATTACATTTCCTCAGTGGTTCTCAACCTTCCTAATGCTACGACCTCTTAATATATTTCCTCATTCTGGGGTGAACACTAACCATAAAATTTATTTATAATTTCAGTGAATATGTGTTTTCCGATGGTCTTAGACGACCCCTGTGAAAGGATAGATCCACCCACAGGTTGAGAACCACTGCATTATGTTGGTGATCCCACAAGCTTAGTTCACTGCTCCAGTGCTGCTTTTAGAGATGCGCAGAGCAGTGCCTAAGTGGCATGCCTGACTAGGTCATGTAATTAATCCCTCCTAACAGAGTAATTCAGTCCTGGTTTCGTTGCTAAACGCATGCCTGCTGATCCGAGGGTGGTGTGTTCAAATTCCAACAGATCCTTGATTTTTTTTTTTTAAATGACTTTGGCTTTCAGCATAAAACAGGGTCCTTGACTTACGTAAAGGTAAAGTCAAGTCGGCAGATGTGAACCAGCGTCATTGCACACGGTTATAAACCATACGTGCTCTGCAATTAATAGAGACAGCTGATAAGAAACTTTTCTCCTGTGTCGCTGTCCGCACGCAACTCCGTAGCTACAGTGACGTTCCTCCATTTACCCCAGAGTATTAACTTTGGTACCCATTTCCTAGATGCTGGGTGAACCCCGGGAGCCACCCGGTTTTGAACACGGGCCGTGTGCTGCAGCGAGTCGCAGGAAAACTTTAAATACATAATGCTAAAGTGATCTAGTTTCTAGCTATAGCCAGCCATTGTAAGATATATTCTTGAAGGTAAAGGCGGCCTTTGCGATATTACCGACATCACCTATCTAGCGCTAACTGGTCTATAATTCTCTAAAAACAAATATTACTATTACCACAGTTAAGACAAAGCTGTATGGTACCCGAGAAGATAGGGACCTCACTATAGCTTTCATAAAGGCTGCCGGCCTCCTGATATAAGTTTTCTGACAGAAAGAAGAAGAGAACAAAAAATCACCCGAAAACTTGTAAGCTCCTTTATATCTCAGGGTTCCTCAAACTGTTTACACCCATGCCCATCAAAACAAGGGAAATTGCTTGGCAGCCCACCTGACATCTAGCCAAGCACAAAAACAAAACTAAATGTAGATTGAATGATGAAGGTTGAAATGTTAAATTAAGAATGACATAACAGCACTCGGAACATTTCCATAAGCGATTCGTCCCCATCTTCAGCAGCAAGCGAAGAGTTAAAATTCGATGGTAGCAGTAACAGTCTGATTGTATATCCGTCTCGCCCCTCCCCTGAGTGTTGAGCGTCGGCCTGATCCCCTTGTAACTCCTCGCAGTGCCATTCTCCTCAGACCGTAATGATCTATCTGTTTCCTCGGCACTGTTCACTCGCTCCCAAAGGGCCCTCACAGCATCTAGCTTACCATACATCAGTTCACCACCAAGTGGTGCAGAACCGGCCAGTCTATCCGCCTGCTCATTTCCCAACACACCGGCGTAACCTGGAGAAAATATCCAAAGGATGCTAACTACCCGGGACCTCTGAAGTGATGCTTGCCACTCTGCACGGAGCTTGTCTGTCTCCACCTTTCTCAGCATGTTCTGTGAGTCAGTTACAATGACGACATGTGTGTACAGATGATTCTCAAGCCAACGGAAGGTAGCAGTGACTGCCTCCACCTGCATTCTCAAACTTGACGTTGTGATATCATATGCCAGGCTTTGTTGCGCCAAGCGACGTCTATTCGCCTTCGCTATGAACCACCATGCACTTTGTCTCCCTCTCACCACAGAGCCATCTGTATATACAATCACGTAACTTGAGCGGGAAAGGTCATAAATCATTTGTTGAACTTCAGATTCTGTAGCACCAGCTAGGCCAGTCCCTGCACTCACGTTCTAAAGTGATTAGAACCCTACACAAGTCTGAAACATGATCAGACACTTTGACTCACTCCTCTCCTCTCCTAAATTTATCAAGCCTGCACACATGTCGAAATTGTGTCTTCAGCTTGCGCCATCCAAGACTTTCCTCTTTTCAGTCTGTGACCCTTAGCTCTATCCAGGGCTTCATGCAGGAGGTGCCTCTTGTCCGCAGCTACTCTGAGATATAACTTTGCTTGCAGAACTTTGAGCATATCTGCAATATTAGGCAGTGCAAGTATGTTTCGCAGACATACTACCGGGGTATCTCTTGTACATCCCAGAATCACCCGCATGGCTTTATTCTGTATGCGTTCAAGTTTCATCAGCTGACTCTTTGATATGGTGAGCATGCTAAGTCCATAACCTATTATCGACAGGATCACATGTTGGAACATTGTGAACAACATTCTTTGTTCCATGCCCATTGCTGCCATAATCTTGAGAGCACTGAGTCCTTTTTGGGATTTCACTGCCACTGCATCCACAGGATCCATGAAGGACAGGCTTCTATCATAAATGATACCCGGGTATCTCAGTTTGCTTTCTCGTTTGATGTTGCTGTTATGAACTGTGAGGTTTGGAACGCAAGCTTTTACAATTCTATTGTCCAGAGAACACCACAAAACAGCTGCCTTTTCTGAGTTGACGACAGCACCATTTTCGGCACACCAGTCAGTCACTTTGTCCACAGTTGCTTGTAGCTCGTGAACTATCCGTCGCCTATCTCTTCCCTGCCTATATGCAAGAACATCATCGGCAAATGTCAATATTCTTCCAACACCTGGTGATTCAAGTTCAGCAATCTTGCTTGCATACACATTAAAGAGCACTGGCAAAATTGCAGAACCCTGGGGCGATATTACATTGTTCTGAGGTCCATGTACCCAGGCAAAGGGCTACCATACGCGAATGCAAGACAGATGCTATCCAGGCCACAAACCACGGACAAACTCCTTTCTCCATGAATGCAGAAATAAAAATATCATATTTGACTCTGTAGGCATCCTCAAGATAAAGTGCTGCCACAACCGTCAACTGTCAACATCAAAAGCAAAAGTAGCTGCATTGAACCAGGTATCTTTCCGTGGCCGGTAATTACCCAAACCTTTTGGCAGGAGCTCTTCCCTTTCCAAAAACCTTTATAGTTTTAACACCAATGATCTTCTCAAGCACCTTGCCAAAAGTATTTTGTAGGATGATAATTCTGAAACCGCTGAGTTTGGAATGATCTTAGCCTGGTTTTGGAAGTGGAATTAGGTAAATGTGTACCCATTCCTGGGGTACTGAAGCTGTTCTGATGCTCTGGTTGAAGTAAAAAGCCATCTCCCTCAAGTCTTCATCACTTATGCTTTTCAACTTGGCATACCTGACTCCGTCTGGCCCTGGCGCAGTGTCTTTTGCTTTTTGCAATACATGTTATATATCATCCACCCTAATAATATCTCCAAAATTCTTGTAATTTATTGTATTAAACAGATTATTTCTAACTAAATTTCTAAGCTCCTTATCATTATGATCAGTTTGGGCTATAAATCTCTTTAAAAAGCCTCCCCTTTCTCTTTGGCTGTTGTCATTGGTATATCATTATCAGTGTATATAATGCCTTTTGTAATAGACCGATCCTTCCTTTGCATCTGTCTGTGAAGTCTCTAAAACCTACCCAATGATATATCCCCTACAATTTCGCTCATAAAATGTTCCCATTGAGCTTTCGTTGCATTTGCTGCACAGAGCTTGAAATCTTCTATCTTTTCTTTATTAACTCTTTCTAGCCTCTCTACATCCTCTTGTCACCTGTTAGGTGCCTTTCGCACTTTCTGTAAATACTTAATTGCTGCTCGCTTTGCTCTCCATGCCAGTTCTACTTCTTGGGTCCACCATGGAGGCTGCACAAAAGCAGAGATGGTGGTTCTGCTGTATATCTTTTGTCGAAGGCGTCCAAGAAGGGTTTCTGTCCCTCTCATACTTGAAAGTCTTGCGCGTTCTCACAGCTCTAAATTTGCTAGCTTTAGAATTCAAGACTGAGCATGACATATGATCGCTACCATGATCACCTAGGACAGTTTTGTATCCAGCACTGCTGACTGGGTAACAAAAGCTAAATCAATGGCCGTGTCTGCATCACCAGGTCTCATTGCCATTCTAGCTGGCCTACCGTCATTTATCTGCATCCACCATAGCCTGCGCTGAAGCATTTCCTTGACAATGTTCCCCATTACCGTCCCATGCTCTGTTCCGCGCATTGAAATCCCCACAGATTAGAAGATTATTACCAGGGATTTCCTCTAACTCTTTGAGCCAGTCCCAATGTTCCTTTGTGACAAGAGATTCAACAGCAGCGTAAACATTTACTAAATTCCAGGTTGCTACCCCATTATCTATCTGTATACCCTGAACTTCTAGTGTACTATGATTCCATAGGCCCAGGTCAAGAACCCTATGCTTCAACTCATTTTTCATCAGCAGACACTGTCCACGTCTTCCCTGTCCAGTCGGATTTATGTAACTAATGTATCCAGGACACTCGTGTCTATCTATGTTTAATTCCTGCAGCATGATGAAATCAAAGTCATAACTCAGTCTCTCCAGTACAGGTCCTCTCTGCCTGGCACTATGACAGCTCCCACTGTAATATGCTTTAATCCAAGACGCTCAGTTTTTCGTCTGACTCTCCGGGCTCCGGCTCTCCTATTTCTATTCCTTCTCCCCTCTCCATTTCCTCGTCTCCTCCTCCTCCCACTCTCTCCGTTGCCATCTGAAAATGAAGAAGAAGAAGAAGAAGAAGAAGAAGAAGAAGAAGAAGAAGAAGAAGAAGAAGAAGAAGAAGAAGAAGAAGAAGAAGAAGAAGAAGAAGAAGAAGAAGAAGAAGAAGAAGAAGAAGAAGAAGAAGAAGAAGAAGAAAGAGAAGAAGAAGAAAAAGAAGAAGAAGAAGAAGAAAGAAGAAAGAAGAAGAAGAAGAAGAAGAAGAAGAGAAGAAGAAGAAAAAGAAGAAGAAAGAAGAAGAAGAAGAAGAAGAGAAGAGAAGAAGAAGAAGAAGAAGAAGAAGAAGAAGAAGACGAAGAAGAAGAAGAAGAAGAAGAAGAAAAAGAAGAAAAAGAAGAAGAAGAAGAAGAAGAAGGGAGGAAGAAGAAGAAGAAAAAGAAGAAGAAGAAGAAGAAGAAGAAGAAGAAGAAGAAGAAGAAGAAGAAGGAGAAGAAGAAGAAGAAGGGAGGAGGACGAAGAAGAAGAAGAAGAAGAAGAAGAAGCTATGTTAGTTTTTCTGCCAAAAACACTTCAGGAACCCAACTAATTCCATACAAAGTCATGTAAAAATGAACTGAGGTTTGAGCACGCGTACAGTAAGCCATGGCGGGCGCGACTTTATATCGTTATACCAGAATTTTAATTCATTACTTTACCAACAAACACAGGGGTCCAGGAAATGACTGCAGATTCAGCGCTTGGCCATGTTGTTTCTTCAGTCTGCATGTGTGGGGGTCTTTGTGGCGAAATGATCATGATGTTGACCTCGCGCACTGAAGATGGTGGGTTCGTACTGCAGGCATCGTCGTTTGGTTTACAAGTGCAATATTTTACGGAGAACCACTAGGATCGTCACTAGGACTAAGGAACTGCTTCTTTGTGAGATGCTCTCGGCAAGCGGCGATCTCCTCTGTGGAAAGAAACAGAGTGACATAAGATAAAACTCATTGCAATGAAGTCGACCCTCTTCACTTTATCTTTAATTATGCGAACATAATACCAGTCACATCCTGTTTTGGGGAAACCTACGAATATTAAAGAACAAAGGAAAATGGTTTCTACTGCAATAAGTGTAAGTTATCATGATGTATATGAAACCAAACCAAAAAGTAAAGCTAGATAGCTTCACGTTGTCAGAATCGCAAACGACAAATGAAATTTGCGTATATAAAGCCTTCATCAGCGCATCGCGTGAATAGATAATGTTGCAATCACGAACAAGAAAACACAAATTGGCCTAATTGAAGTATCTCTGAAAAGGCATTCATGTGTCTACCTGGCAGTAGTTCGAAGGAAACACCATCTTAGTCGACTCCTACGACATGCTATTTGGGAAAGCAGTATGTCTATTCTTGTTATCCTCAAAACTGGGTCCCAGAACGCACACAGGAATAAGTATAATGAAATGTATGAACAGATCCTTAAAAAAAACACAATAGGAACATAATTTCTATACTTGGCTTTAAGTATTTCTTAGCATCCTTAAAATATTAGCGGTGGGGGGTTAGTAGTTTGAACACCCCCACAGCCTTCTCTCTACAGGTTCTGACGCTCTTGATGAAGATATAGTTGATATAACTGAGGATACAGAGAATGCTGCACAGCTCTCTTCTTTGTGTATGTTGATGTTACACCCAGGTTCCTTTTTAGTTTGTTACAGGAGGAGTCAATTGAAAGAGAATAGACGAGGTGAAAGATGGTAGTGTCGATAGTGGTGATGATCACTGTCTCTCATGCTTGCTGCATGCTTCTCACGTGACTCTGATGCTAGTGTGATCAAATGTCTGGAAACAACTCTTCTTTTCACTGTACTGTCTTAATTGTGATACTTCAGTAATGTCACAAACAACATTAATGCCATTCTGAATGGCCACTGTTTCAGCTCTATGGTTACATATTCTTAGAGTCGCGTTTTGTTCTTTATCTCTAGGTACTTTGTTAACTGGTTCTAGTGTCTGTAACTGCCACCTGGCTTCTAGTGCTGTCTGGTACTAGCGGCTTAATCGTCGACTCTCAACATCTCAATAGTGTTTTTATCTAATGTGTTTGTTGACCATGGATCCATGTATCTTGTCTGTTGTCTCTGTAGCTCGATGCCTCGTTCATGTCTGCTCTCTAGTGACTGTCTTTGAGGCTTCGTGTGACTGGTTCCTCTTTTTTCAGTGTTGAGTTGGCATCTCTAAAACTGAAGGTTCTCGACTGCGAGGGTCCATGAGAGTAGTCCCTCGTCATCTGAGTCTCAACGGATAAAGGTTGAAGATTCTTTTTAACATATGAGGTTCCATGTTACTAGTCCCTCCTCTTCCAAGTCTTGATGGCCGAATGTTCTTTCAAAACATTTCTCACCCGCTATTTATACTGAGGTAATGGAATGTGTGGTATGTGTTTTTTACTCACTAACTGCTTCTAGAATATTCTAGTACGGCTCAGCGTGTTTACTATGTGCGTTCTCCCGTAGGGTTTCATAACTGCGTTTGGATTGAATAAGATAGTCTACACGAGAATATACTAATTGCATTGACAGGTATCCTTCTAAAAAGCTAGTATGATAGGGCTCTAGTTTTTTTTTTTAAATCTGGTACGTCAACGACGGCATCAGATGCAATTTATATAACTAGGTTATTAATTTGCAAATTACTCTCTGCTAATAAATAAATGATAGTTATAGAAAAGAATTTCCAGATTGCTAAGACCTGTTGACTTTCGTCCCTTCAACTAATACGCAACATCCTACCTCCTGACAAACAAGTGATCCCTGGTACAAGAAATTAAATGATTGCG
Source organism: Candidula unifasciata (assembly GCA_905116865.2). Lineage (NCBI taxonomy): Eukaryota > Metazoa > Mollusca > Gastropoda > Stylommatophora > Geomitridae > Candidula > Candidula unifasciata. The sequence continues at coordinate 15,189 of CAJHNH020001932.1, read as the reverse complement.
ACAAAAAAGAGTTCAAGATCAAGTAAATGATTCTTGTCACAAAGTGTATCTTCTTTTGTCAAAATCTGCTTGTGCCGCTAGGCGTCGCAGTCTATCAGATGATCGGCAACCGAGCCAGGTCGCGCTCAGTCGCTTCATATGCCGTGATGTTATGAAGTCTCAAGTTGTCCGTGACTCCTTCAATCCATATTCTTCTTGGTCTTCCCCTGCCTCTTGTTGTTTCGATTTTCATGTTGTATGCTCTTGATGCTGGCATCGTTGGTTCCATTCTCATTAGGTGACCAAACCATTTCATTCTTTGCTTCTCAATAAATTTAACGATGGGTATGGTTCCAATAGTTCTTGTGATCACATCGTTTCTCACTCGATCTCTTCTGGTTTTATTCGCAGCCATTCTCAAACATCTCATTTCACAGGTGGTTAGTCTTCTCTCATGTTCTTTTGTTAATGTCCAAGTCTGACATTGATAACCTAATGTCGGTATAAAGATTGTATTTATAATTTGTCTTTTTATCTCAGCTGGGACAGCAGGGTGTTTTAAAATTGGGGCAAGCTGGTATGCGACATTGTTGGCTTGTTGGATTCTTGCTTCAATCTCTCTGTCTATTTTACCATTGGATGTAAAGATACTTCCCAGGTATTTAAATTCTTGCACTTGTTTTAGGCTGTGATCTAGAATCTTTATGTCGATGGTCTGTTGCTCTCTACTTATGCTCATGACTTCTGTCTTTTCAGTATTGATCTTCATATGATACAAAGTGTATAAGTAGAGTAAAAGACTCTTTTCACGCCGTCCGGCTATAGGGCTAGTCCTATATTTATAGACCAAACAGCACTCGGTATAGGATGTTGTCAATGGCACACTCGTCGCCTTTACTTCCAAGGACTTTACCTATTTTAGGCTGGATCGACCTGGTAGCCAATATCATTTTAAAAAAACGAGTTGAAACTATGCTTGAGATGTGGACAATACTACGCTGGCCATCTAGACCTCTCATGAAATTTGCAAGTCACAATTTTAGGTTGTACCGAGCTGCGAGATAAGGTCATTTATTTTTAATGAATTGGCCAGCTTTGACTGTGCAACACCGACCGTCCCATTATTTTTTTATACTTTCATTTCTACTAAAATGCTTGAGTATTCAGTAGCGTAGTTAGTTGTAAGCATTTCGCTTTTGTTGCTCGGGTAATAGGGGTTCGATTTCCTGCTGGATGATACAATTTTTTTTTGCCCCTAACTGGGTGGCTGCCACGTTTTGTTGTGGTTTATAGCTAGGCTGCGATATCTACGTCTTCTTTCCGCTCGATTTTGGGGTTTACAGCTAGCCTGCGATAGCGGCGACGTAATGCTCAATGTTCATGTCACGGGTAATATTCGTTCGCCCTTGAGAGGGCAGTTGGCACGTTGTGTTGTGGTTTATAGCTAGGCTGCGATATCTGACCTAAAGTCTTCAGTCTTCGGTAGTAGCGTTGTAAGTATTCCGCCCTTCACGTGTATAACGGGTGTTCGATTCACTGCTGGGTACTTATTTTTTCTTTTTACCCCAAAGGGGCGATTGGCGCGTTGCGTTGTGGTTTACAGCTACGTTGCGACATCTGTGCCTTACGCCCAAAGACATCCGATTTAAGTACAGTCCACATTAGCCTCCCCCTCCTCCCCCCACCCCCGACGCTTCACTCGATCAAAAACTATTCGTTAATGACAGAAACTGTTAAAAAAGAAGGCTTACGATCCAGTTTGGTCTTGGTCGACTCGGATGCCAAGGTTAATTAAACATTGTCACTTCGGACAGGGAGAGATGACGAGTGCAGGTTTTTTTTTCCGCTATTTGTGAGTATAGTGTACATTTTTTTATATCAAGAAATATTACTATGGGTTCCATCACCAGTTAGGTGATGGAGTTTTATGTCGGGGACACACTTAAACTAAACAGTCAGAGGCGACAGCATGCGGCGCCAACTCCTCTGGCTACAACCAGACAGTAGTTACCGTTTTGTGTTGTTGTTGTTGTTGTGACGGTGGTGATGGTAGTGGTAGCGGTAGTACTGGTACTGTTACACTGGCCAAATTTACTTCTCAGTACAGATTATTGCTACCCATTTTTGTCTGGGTAGACACGGATGCCAAGCTCAATTTAACAACAGTATTTAGTCAGGCGATGACTTCCCCATACTTCAGAGAGGTGGGTGAGGGGGGGGGGGGGGTTCTAGGGGGATTGATGCCAGACACTGTTAACTGAGAGAGATTAAAACATATTTTTTACATTTCTCATTTCTTAACTATTTCTATTTTAACAATGTCGCCACATAATAATGTTTCAATCATTCGGAGAGGGAGATATAATTGGTCAGATGCTTGAGTCCTTGGTAGCGTAGTTGTCTATTTTTAGTGATACGTTTGTGACTGGCGATCAATGCCCCGCTGGGTGATAAAACAATTTTTTTGCCTTTAACTTAGCGCCTGACACGTTTTGTTGTGGTTTACAGTTAGGCTGCGATATCGGACACAATCTCTTCAGTCTTAGGTAGTACATTTTTACGTATTCCGCCCTTCACGAGGTTGACCGGTGTTCAATTACCCACTGGGTGCTAATTTATCTTTTTTTCCCTCAAGAGAGCTGTTGGCATGTTGTGTTGTGATTTACAGCTAGGCTGCGATATCTGCACCTCTCGCCCATAGACATCAGATTTCAGTAAAGTCCCATTTATCCTCCCCGCGACGCTTCACTCGATGATAAACTGTTCGTAGATGACAGAAGCTGTTAACTAAGACTGCTTACAGTCCAGTTTACTTTGGGTGGACACGGATGCCAAGGTCATTTAACATTCGTCCCTTCGGAGAGGGGAGATGACGGGTGAGGGTTTTTATTTCCGCTATTTGTGAGTATAGAACGGACTATTACTGTGGAGTTTTTTTCTGGAGCTCACTAACACTAAACAGTCCGTGGCGACATCATGCAGCGCTAACCCCTCTGGCTACACCGACCTGCACAGACAGTAGTGACTGTTTTTTTTTGTTTTTGTTTTGATGGTGGTGGTGATATTGGTAGCAGTAGTACTGGTACTGGATGGGTGATGTGGTAGCTGTTACACTGGCCACTTTTACTTCTCATTACACATTAATGCTATCCATCTGTCTCTGGGTGGATACGGATGCACAGCTCAGTTCAGTTACAATATTTCGTCAGATGATGACTTTCCCATCCTTCGGCGAGGATGATATGATTAGTGGGGGTGGGGGGGGGGGGGGCAGACACTGTTAACTGAGAGAGCTTAAAACATTATTTTGAAGTTATCATTTCTTAACTATTTATATTTTAATAATTTCGCCAAGTGATGAATTTTTATTCATTCGGAGTGGGATATATTATTGGGGAGAGGGGTGGGGAGGTGGGGGGGGGGGGAGTTATGCCAAACACTGTTACCTAAGAGAGCTTAAAACATTATTTTCACGTTCTCATTTCTTAACTGTTTCTATTTTACCACTTTCGCCAGGGATGATTTTTCAATCCTTCGGAGAGGGAGATAAGACTGGGTGGAGGAGAGAGGGACGGGGGTTGAGGGTTATGACAGACACTGTTAGTTGAGAGCTACTTTCTTTCTTTTCAATTTCACCATTCGGGGCCACAGCCAGCATTAAATACAGAAGTTCTGAAAAAAACTGGAAATGAAAAAGTCGCAGAAAGAGATCTGTATAAATCCATACTGAAAAGAAGCAAGCAAGAGGTAGATAGCGATACAAATGAAGGAGGGGATGAAGGGGGGGGGGGGTGGAGCGCGGCAGGCACGCACTTTACATTACAAAGGGTCTGCTGTTTAACTCGCTTGGCTGGTACGATTGGTTATGACGATGATAAATATAGTAATGATGATGATGAGACATTGGATAATAAGATAAAAATGATGATGATGATAGTGATTTTATAGATGATTGTAGTGGCATGGTGGTTATGATATAGGATCAGCAGAAATATACAAATCTGAGACAATTTTGCCGACAAAATCTAATCTCCTAAATTTAGTATCTAATCTTTTCGAATGTGCCAAGCCATGATTTCTGCCCAGAGTATACAATAACCGAGTCTACGCACGTTTTCCCCCCCCCCCCGTTTATTTATAATTATTTTTTACTTTTATCGAGCACATTTTCGTAATTCCTAGTTGTATCAGTACTTATACAAAGAACACATCAGAAGAATTGATATTTCTTGTGATCTGTGGCATTAATTGGGTTTTTCCCGTTGACACCACTGGCGCTTACAGATCACTAGTCGATTTTCATCATGTCGGGTGTGAAATACTGGTCTGAGCTGTATTCCTATGACTTTCCGTCGTGTCGGGTGTAAAATACTGGTCTGGACAGTATTCCTATGACTTTTTGACGTGTCGGGTGTGAAATACTGGTCTGAGCAGTATTCCTATGACTTTCCGTCATGTCAGGTGTGAAATACTGGTCTGGGTTGTATTCCTATGACTTTCCGTCATGTCAGGTGTGAAATACAGGTCTGACAGTATTCCTATGACTTTCCGTCGTGTCGGATGTAAAATACTGGTCTGGACAGTATTCCTATGACTTTTCGACGTGTCGGGTGTGAAATAATGGTCTGAGCTGTATTCCTATGACTTTCCGTCGTGTCGGATGTGAAATTCTGATCTGGACAGTATTCCTATGACCCTCCGTCGTGTCGGGTGTGAAATACTGATCTGAGCTGTATTCCTATGACTATCCGTCGTGTCGGGTGTGGAATACTGGTTTGGGCTGTATTACTATGACTTTTCGTCGTGTCGGGTGTGGAATACTGGTTTGGGCTGTATTACTATGACTTTTCGTCGTGTCGGGTGTGGAATACTGGTCTGGACAGTATTCCTATGACTTTTCGTCATGTCGGATGTGAAATAATGGTCTGGTCAGTATTCCTATGACTTTTCGTCGTGTCGGGTGTGAAATACTGGTCGCGCTTATTCGTCGTGTCATGTGTGTGAAATACTGGTCTGGACAGTATTCCTATGACTTTTTGTGAAATACTGGTCTGCGCAGTAATGCCTTATTAACTGGGCCTTCATACTGGATTTTTGCTGTTGTTGTTTTACATTTAAAGACATTATCACAATTCACCTCATGTGGACTGTTGACCAGGCGTCGACTTAAGGATCAACAGGACCGCCACGCATTCACTGCGAAACCACTTACTGTTGCCTAGACTGATCACACTAAATCCCCAAGACCTTCACCTGTAATCTTGCCGGGACGGAATTGTGTGTTGCCATTTGTCTTCCGGCATGAAACCCAATTTTTCTTTTTAAACAAGGAATAATATTTCGAAATGAATGCTAGTGTTTTAATTTGATTTTGAATCTAGACCACATATAATTTACTTCCGTTTTATATTCGCTATGATTCTAATCCTCCTTTTCCCATCTTGAATGATATTTCCTCACCTTGATTCTGATTCCTCATCTCCAAAAGGCATGGATATTTTACAATAAATATTCTTCATTTCATAAAATGCAGTTTTGGCCTTTCTATTCTCTTATTTATCTCTGTGTCACATCTTCGGACGTCTGGTATCCATGTTCCTAAATACTTAAATTTCGGCAATTGTCCTAAAAAACGCCTCTGACTTTTATTTCACAATTAGGCACTTTTATTTTCTTGGATTTCAACATTACGTCTGTCTTCCTATTATTCAAACTGAGACCTATTTTAACACTAAAACCACCGTGTCTAAAATCCTTGTAGTTCTTTCTGACTTGTCGCGACCAGGGTGGTGTCATCAGCAAAAGGTGGGTTGTTTATGTCTATCCAAGATAGATCTCTGTTTAGCCAGCAATATTTCTTCCTTCCAGCAAAACAGCAATTGTTTAACATCATTGTCATCCCTCTTCATAATATCAGTGCCAAACATGGATTGTGAATTAGGCACAGGAATAGAAGATCACTAGAATAAAAAAATAAAAAAAAACTACCCGTGACATGCACTGTTTCAGTAAAGTCAGTAACAGCTTGGGAAGGGACAGGGTTACGAAATACAGCACCAGAGAAAAAAATGAAAAAAGACAGTGTCTGAATTATGCTGACAGGCAAAGAATGAAATGCTTCGGCCATCTAGTGAGAATATGGCCAGACAAAAATGCAAATGAGACTTTTTTAAACAGCATAAATACCTGAGATGAAAGCGTGTGGAAGGCCACGAAAGAGATAAAGAGATGGATAAATGGGTGTAGCTGAACCGTGCAAAAAAAAAAAGTTAAACAAATCCATCACCTAAGCCACACAAGAACTTTTTTAAAAAATACAGAAAACCACGACATTGCGCTACAACCTGGTCTCAATGAGACGACAAATCCACGACACTGCGCTACAACCTGGTATCAATAAGACGACAAAACCACGATACCGCGCTACAACGTGGTATCAACGAGACGACATAACCACGACACCGCGCTACCAGCTGGTATCAATGAGACGGCAAAACTATGACACTGAGCTACCACCTAGTCTCAATGAGACGACAAAACTACGACACTGAGCTACAACCTGGTCTCAGTGAGACGACAAAACCACGACACTGCGCTACCATCTAGTGCAAGGAGACGACAAAACCACGACACTGCGCTACCACCTGGTATCAATGAGACGACCAAACCACGACCCTGAGCTACATCCTGGTATCAATGAGATGACAAAACCAAGACACCACGCTACAACATGGTATCAATGAGATGACAAAACCACGACATCACGCTACAACCTGGTATCAATGAGACGACAACACCACGACACCGCGCTACCAGCTGGTATCAATGAGACGACAAAACTACGACACTGAGCTACAACCTGGTCTCAGTGAGACGACAAAACCACGACACTGCGCTACCAGCTAGTGCAAGGAGACGACAAAACCACGACACTGCGCTACCACCTGGTATCAATGAGACGACAAAACCACGACACTGCGCTACAACCTGGTATCAATGAGATGACAAAACCAAGACACCACGCTACAACCTGGTATCAATGAGACGACAACACCACGACACTGCGCTACAACCTGGTATCAATGAGACGACAACACCAAGACACCACGCTACAACCTGGTATCAATGAGACGACAAAATCCCAAACACCGCGCTACCACCTGGTATCTATGAGACGAATAAACCACGACACCGCGCCACAACGTGGTATCAACGAGACGACATAACTACGACACCGCACTACCAGCTGGTATCAATGCGACGACAAAACCACGACACTGAGCTACCACCTGGTATCAATGAGACGACAAAACTACGACACTGAGCTACCACCTGGTCTCAATGAGACGACAAAACTACGACACTGAGCTACAACCTGGTCTCAGTGAGACGACAAAACCACGACACTGCGCTACCAGCTAGTGCAAGGAGACCACGAAACCACGACACTGCGCTACCACCTGGTATCAATGAGACGACAAAACCACGACACTAAGCTGCAACCTGGTATCAATGAGATGACAAAACCAAGACACCACGCTACAACCTGGTATCAATGAGACGACAACACCACGACACTGCGCTACAACCTGGTATCAATGGGACGATAACACCACGACATTGCGCTACCACCTGGTATCAACGAGACGACAAAACCACGACACTGAGCTACCACCTGGTATTAATGAGACGAAACCAGAAGACGAGCGGCATCAACATTTTCCCCCTGTTCTTTTCCAGAACTGATCTTGGTTGCAAGGTCAGCCCAGCCAACAATTAAATGAAAGTAAAAGCAAAGGGCCTTTTTACAAGCAGGCCTAGGCCTAAATTTTTACAGACCAAATCGGGGCGCCCGAAATGAGACCCTTTGGGAAAAAAATCACAGGGGCAAGGGACAGAGGGGGTCTACCCGTCGCAGTAGAAAATTTTCCTCGTCGGGAAAATGTTTGGCCACGATTCCCAGACACTTCGGGGGTGGGGCCCCCCCGAGTTCATGGAAAACTCAGGGTGGTACCTTTCTGCACGAAAATTCCGGATGGGGTTTCCTTTCAAATAGGGGCAAGGGCGACTTGGTGGGTTTTCAGAAGGTACTGTGAGATAAGAAAATCGTCACGGGAGGGCCCAATTAAGGCAAACAAGGGATACCCGGCCGGGCCCAGCGACAAGTTACGATTGGTTTACCGGACAATGTTGACTTTATTAGCAAAGGGGGCAGAGGGTCAATGGCAGACAATTCGGACCATGGACTTTCAAGGGGTGAGAAAACCTTTTCCGCTAGACAAAGGGGGCCCGCTCACCGGGCCCCTCCCCTTTCGTTGTTGCGTTGCGTCCCCAAAACCAAACTCNTATTCAAACTGAGACCTATTTTAACACTAAAACCACCGTGTCTAAAATCCTTGTAGTTCTTTCTGAATTGTCGCGAACAAGGTGGTGTCATCAGCACAAGGTGGGTTGTTTATGTTATGACCACCAGCCAAAATTCCTGGCGTATCCAAGATAGATCTTTCTTTAGCCAGCAACATTTCTTCCTTCCAGCAAAACAGCAAATGTTTAACATCATTTTCAGCCCTCTTCATAATATCAGTGCCAAACATGGATTGTGAATTAGGCACAGGAATAGAAGATCACTAGAATAAAAAAAAAATAAAAAAAAAACTACCCGTGACATGCACTGTTTCAGTAAAGTCAGTAACAGCATGGGAAGGGACAGGGTTACGAAATACAGCACCGGAGAAAAAGCTGAAATAAGACAGTGTCTGAATTATGCTGACAGGCAAAGAATGAAATGCTTCGGCCATCTAGTGAGAATATGGCCAGACAAAAATGCATATGAGACTTTTTTAAACAGCAAAATACTTGAGATGAAAGCGTGTGGAAGGAGAAGAAAGAGATGAATAAATGGGTGTAGTTGAACCGTGGAAAAAAAAAAAAAAAGATCAACAAATCCATCACCTAAAAATAACTATTTAAAAAAAAAAACACAGAAAACCACGACACTGCGCTACAACCTGGTCTCAATGAGACGAAAAAACCACGACACTGCGCTACAACCTGGTATCAATGAGACGACAAAACCACGACACTGCACTACCAGCTAGTTCAAGGAGACGACAAAACTACGACACTGCGCTACCACCTAGTATCAATGAGACGACAATACAACGACACTGAGCTACAACCTGGTCTCAATGAGACGACAAAACTACGACACTGCGCTACCAGCTAGTTCAATGAGACGACAAAACCACGACACTGCGCTACCACCTGGTATCAATGAGACGACAAAACCACGACACTGCGCTACAACCTGGTATCAATATAACGAGAAAACTACGACACCGCGCTACAATCTTGTATCAACGATACGACATAACCACGACACCGCGCTACCAGCTGGTATCAATGCGACGATAAAACCACGACACTGCGCTACCACCTGGTACCAATGAGACGACAAATCTTCGACACTGAGCTACCACCTGGTCTCAATGAGACGACAAAACTACGACACTGCGCTACAACCTGGTCTCAACGAGACGACAAAACCACGACACTGCGCTACCAGCTAATGCAAGGAGACGACAAAACCACGACACTGCGCAACAACCTGGTATCAATGAGACGACAAAACCACAACACTGCGCTACAACCTGGTATCAATGAGATGACAGAACCACGACACTGTGCTACAACCTGGTATCAATGAGACGACAAAATCCCTACACAGCGCTACCACCTGGTATTAATGAGACGACAAAACCACGACACTACGCTATCACCTGGTATCACTGAGACGACAAAACTACGACACTGCGCTACCAGCTAGTTCAATGAGACGACAAAACTACGACACTGCGCTACCACCTGAAATCAATGAGACGACAAAACCACGACACTGCGTTACCACCTGGTATCAATAAGACGACTAAACCACGACACTGCGCTACCACCTGTTATCAATGAGACGACAAAACCACGACACTGCACTACAACCTGGTCTCAGTGAGACGACAATACCACGACACTGCGCTACAACTTGTATCAATGAGACGACTAAACTACGACACTGTGCTACCACCTGGTATTAATGAGAGGACAATACCACGACACTGCGCTACCAGCTGGTATCAATGACTCTACAAAACTACGACGCTGCGCTACCACCTGGTATCAGTGAGAAGACAAAACTACGACACTGCCCTACCACCTTGTATCAATGAGACGACAAAACCACGACAGTGCGCTACCAAGTAGTTCAATGAGACGACATAATTACGACACTGCTCTACCACCTGGTATCAACGAGAGGACAAAACCACGACACTGCGCTACCACCTGGTTTGAGTGAGGCATAACAGGAGACGAGCGGCATCAACATTTTTTCCCTTTTCTTTTCCAGAACTGATCTTGGTTGCAAGGTCAGCCCAGCCTACAATTAAATGAAAGTAAAAGCAAAGGGCCTTTTTCCACGCAGGCCTAGGCCTATATTTTACAGGCCAATCAGCACTTGTTGGGGGATGTGGTCACCATCACACTGGCAGCCTTTACTTCCCAGGAGTTTACCTGTTACCCACTGGCTCGATCTGGGACAGCCTGAAATGAGTACCAGATTATGCATTGAGAAGTGAAAGCGGTCAACGTTATGCGAACATCACCCATCGTGTCCCGTTTTGTCTATAAAAATGTAGGCTCAACACAGTGCGCCCAATGTGCCAAAGAGAGAAGCGTGATCTCTATTTGCACTTAAATGCTTGTGAATTTGTTTATCCTGCTAATTCAGTATCCCCAGGGGTTCCCAGGCAATAGACACTGACTGTATATTGCCGAGCAAGAATTCTGCTGTTTATCACTAGTGACCTGACTCCTGTGCTATGGACGCTTTCACGACTCAGTGAGTCAGTCAAGGATTATATGCAAATATATCTTACCACAAACATCAGAAAGAGGCGGTCGTAACTTTTCGAGCACGGTGTGACAGATGACTAACTGGAACATGTGAGGACCGCAGAGTTATGCAGAACAAAGCAGACGGAGATAGCGACACCTGGTTTTTCTAAAGCTCTTAGTCGTTAAAAATAATGATATGAACGCCAACACTGAAAGATGCTGTTAGATCTCAAGAAACGAAGAAGCATGATCGCTAGCATCTGTCGACAAACCCTAGATAATAACGCATCTTGTTATCGATTTTCTCCCTTGTCTCATATCTGCTTCATAAAGGCAACAACCCCTAGAAAAGAAGACATAAGAAATAAAACTAAAATTCCCACTTGTTTACCCGTTAGTTTGTAAGCTCACGGAATTCTCCTCAGTCATTTCAAACAACGAGATATGTACAAACTGGTTATTTTCAACGAGGATTACGGTAATGGGTCAATTACAGATGGTATGTAATCCCCGTCTATGGTTTGGTCCGCTGCTAAAGAGTAAGCCAGGACTTGCCAACAGACTTCATTACCAGTAACAAAGCTACTTTTATTGATGTTTGTGTGCGGTATGTATTTCGCACAAGATCTCTGCATTTCTTATGGGATTGTTAGAATATTCGTGAAAAAGTATGCTTATTTTTGCTGAAAACATACTTTTTATTTCTTTATATCCAGATTGTTTGATGATGTGAGGTAGATTTTGATCGTAGTTGAATTTTTAAGGGGGACAAAATCGATGTCTTTGTTTCACTATGTGACAAATTAAAAAACGCCGAGAAAAAAAAAATACAAGAATACGCATATGCTAACTCACGCATACAATTTCAATTATCACGCCTGTATGTACTGGCCGAACGATTAGAACTTTAGGCTCTCAAACGAGACTCAGGGGTTTAATCCTAGATAAGGTTGTGGATTTTTGTTTTCTGTTGGGGGCAAAAATACAACCCAAGCTTCACAATCCTTGGCGACAGGACTAGCCATGCGGCCCTGAATCCCCAGACAAAGAGACGTTTTATCAGACAGACAGGTTGGCTGATGTATAGACAGTTGGTTAAGTAGACACGCGTGTATGCAGACATCTAATTCTGTTTAACACAAAAAGAGACAACCTTCCACGCCCTTGTACGTATTGAGTATATATTCTTCTACTTCGTGTTCTCCCGGCTGTAAACTCAAACGGAAAGTTCTGGCTGCTTGTCCCCTTTTAGACCTAATTCTTGTTCCAAAATTGTGGTTTTGCACACACATTTATTTGACAGATCTGGCTTATTAACATGCATACTGTTGGTTCCTTGCCTCTCGGGCAGATTCATTTCGACTTCAAAGGAAACACACTTAATTCGTTGACTTTTCCACTTGATTGTTCGGTAGCGTTCCATCCCAGCTGTGGACGATTTGTCTTGATTTCAACAGTAGTACCGACACCGACCGTCCAGGAGAAATGGCAAACTACTGAAGGTAAAATTTGCCTAGAAAACCCACAACAGCCAAAAAATGCTGGGGTTGGTTCTACAACGTCCTGTAAAGGATACGCATGTAATTTTTTTTAGGTGGCAGCGGATCTATCGCCCCCCTCTCCCCTTTTCCCTAGCGGCCTCTCCCACCTCACAATTACGGCCCGGAACCCACACGGGAAGTATTAGGTATATTGTGCTATATATATATATATATATATATATATATATATATATATATATATATATATATATATATATATATCATCATCATCATCATCATGTAGCAGGTCCTTTGCAGAACGTCGCACTTATCACAGTCTGT
>CAJHNH020001931.1:122717-135453 GCA_905116865.2 Candidula unifasciata | reverse complement strand
GTGAACCCATCGAAGTCTGAGTTTTGTTTTATGAAAATAAACTTTTTAGGTCATGTTGTTTGCGAAGGAAAAATCCAAACTGATCATAACATTGTGTCTAAAATTCTGAATATTGAAAAACCTAAGACTAGAAAACAATTACAATCATTGTTGGGGTTAATAAACTATTATGGCAAGTTTATTTGTAATTTGGCAGCTTTAACTGCACCATTGTCGGAACTGTTGAAAACAGAACAATTTAGGAAAAGAGATTGGAATGAAACACATGACACAATTTTAGAAAAAATTAAACATTTGTTTTCAACACCACCAATCTTGAGACAGCCAGATCCAAGTAAACATTTTTTTCTACAGACAGATGCTAGCGGACACACCATAGCTGCAATGTTAGCACAGAAAGAAACAGACACTCTTCTTCCAGTTTTATATTGGTCACAGAAACTAACATCTACACAGCAGAAGTACAGCACATTTGAGAAAGAAGCATTAGCATTAGTTCTAAGTCTGAAGAAATTTCAAAAATACTTATTAGGGAAAGAATTCACTATCTTAACTGATAATTTAGGTCTTACTAAATTGATGACCATGGAGTCAACAAATAACGCTAGAGTGTACAGATGGGCTTTATTGATTGCACAGTTTAAATTTAAAATACAGCACATCAAAGGCATCCATAATCACCTGCCGGATGTAATGTCAAGATTGTAAATCTGATTCTAGTATGTATGTTTTGATTATCTGAAATGTTATTGTTGATCGACACATAAGATTTATATGTATGTATATAAATTTTGTATAAATTGTATATATCATGTCATTGTGACGAATACTGGACATAGACATAGGGTGACGTGACGAAATAGTTTAGAATTAAATATGAATATTTATTAAATACAAAATGTAAACAATATTTCAAAATTGATAATGCAAAGTCGTGACGATGAAATATGCTATTTAATGTTTTGAATATAATATCACTCTATAATTGAAATGTATACAGGAAATTTAAGTGATACATTGTAATATTTTTGAAAACGTAAAGGGAGATAATTATTAGAAATGTAATAAAGACTGTTGGGAAATCACTATAGGTAGGGGAGATAAAATCCATATCACCTATAAGGGGAAATAAATGAATATTCAATGGAAATAACATCAGTGGATGTTTGGTGAGTATAGTGGCAAGGGTGGGACTTTACGGGTTTACATTATTGTTCCATAGCCGTTATGGATTTCCGCACTTGGAAGAGTAGTGCCTGGGGTGATTTTCTGTCTTTTGACAGACTGTGGGATGAGGTGGGAAACGCATAGAGCCTTTATGGTCTTCCGCAATTGAAAGAGTATTGCCTGGGGTGTTGATTCCATTACGCCACATAATACTCACTGTGCATGACAACTGGTAAAAGTTCCAAAGGGAAAACATGAATTACCCAAAAGGATTGGAATAAATTTTTACCCATGATACCAGTGAAAATACCCAAGCATTACATAAAATATACTCCTATCCATTAACGATAATGAGGAAAAAAAAGTAAACTTTTTTTTATACGGGGAAGGGAGAATGTAATGGGGGATATTTTCCACTCAGTTTAGGGTGGTTGGGGGGAAGGCCCAAAGCTGACCGAAAACACCGAGATAGTCCAGATACTTGGATTAAACGAGAATCTGGAGATAGGTGACTAACCACTAGTTATCACGGGGACCACGGTGATGCGACCCAAGGTCGCCACGGGAAAAGTAAAGGACCACCACGTGTTGTCACGTTAAAGGAACCCGTGGTATAAGTCAGACTTGACTCTGGTCAAGTTTAGTTTGTGTCGACCTGTTGGAGCGAGAGGACGAGCGTCTGAATGTGCGAATGTCTACGTGAGTGCCTGAGGAGAAAGGAGACCTGTCGACGAAATGTTAAGCTGAGATCGACCATGCCAGCGTGTGAGATGTCCAAACGTCAGTGTTGAATCCATGGGACCCATTGTTGCTTGAATGCCTGCAGAAGACTGTTCGTTAAAGGCTGCGTGAGTTTGTGTACGAAAGCGGTTCAATTAGACATCGACTGGACGATTCTGTTTGTCGTAAGTTGTAATACGTCAATAAAGTAATGTCTCGTAAGCTCACATCGGTGTCGGCTTGTGCCAGGTGTGTAACGTGAAGCGTGTCAGAATATCATCCACCACACACGCATGAACACCGCCTAGACAACGAGTAGAAGTACAAAACCATTCATTACAGTAATGATCTATCAGCGCCTCTACAATGTTTACCCGTTCCCAAAGGGCCTCCACAATATTTAATTTGTCATACATCATTTCACCACCAAGTGGTGCAGAAAAAACCAGTCTATCTGCCTGCTCATTTCACAACACACTGGAAAAAGAGAAAATATCAAAGGGATGCTAACTATCCGGGACCTCTGAAGTGATGCTTGCCACTTTGCACGAAGCATACCTGTTTTCACCTTGCTCAAAATGCTCTGTGAGTCAGTAACAAACACATCACTTGTGTACAGCTGATTCTCAAGCTAGCGGAAAGCAGTAGAGACTGCAAACATTATCGATAAAATCCAACTTTTTTTTTTTAAACGCAGCTGTTACTAAGGAACTAATTTGTTTAGCTGGATTATTTTAAATTCAGAAAATAATCCAGCTGTTACAATACATACAAGAATTATATATATATATATATATATATATATATATATATATATATATATATATATATATATTTATATATAGAGGGAGAGAGAGCATTACATCATGTATATATATTTATGATTTAATTCCCACCCTGTCTCTCTTTATATATAGAGAGAGAGATTGTGCATTACATTATATATATAAAAATCAATGTTTATGTGTTTGTTTGCCCCCTATAGACTCGGAAACTACTGAACCGATTTAGCTGAAATTTTCAGGATATGTTTGTTTTGATACCGGATGTTGAACCATCATGGTTTGAAATTTAACCTGTCACTGTTAGAGATAGGTGACCACAATTTAAGCTATAATATTCGAACTAATATTTACAATTTTAGTGATTTCTAATTATAGCCACGTTATTAATTGCGCATGCGTCGTGCAGCCAACACCTCCTCTAATACATAGAGTAGGTCGTGGTACAGCAAACAAGACTATATCTATATCTGTGCAGGCAATGATTGCCACAATAACTATATTAGACACGATTTCTATTTTATTTTTTTTTTTCCCAAACATCCTTCGATGAGTTGAAAAGTAGCCGATGGATTGGTAGGGAAAAAGGGGGGGGGGGGATCGGGGACTATCTCGACGTCTGCGCAGACATTGACTGCGACATTAACCGTGTTAGACGTGTTAGATTTCTTTTGTTGTGCCGTTTCATTAATATATTTGGAATATAAATCTATGAGAAAACAATTGCCTGCTGTTTTAAGTTGTGTTAAAATCGGGACACTGCAGTAGGGACACATATCTAAAATATTTATGTTCTCTTTTCGTTGTTCCGATCGAGTGGTTGCTTGGTCGATTGGTTAGAACAATCGGCTCTTGAGAGGGAGACCAGGGTTCGAATCCGCAGTAGTTTTTTTTTTTTTTTGTTTTTTTTTTTTTTTTTGGGTTTTACTTAGGGCTAAAATAAAATCCTCACCTGCACTGTCGTGGCGACAGCACTAGCCATATGGCCCTTAATGATATATATTTAAAAAAAAAAAAAAAAAAAAAAAAAAAAAAGGACAGGTTTGTTAGTAAACCAGTTGATAATTAAATTTGACCATTTCACATACTTATAATTTCATTTTAAACTTTTCGATCGCATGGTTACGCTGAAATTTCATAGCTTTCCATTTATTTTCATTTAGATTTAATTATTTCATTTGCGTTGGAATTTCAAGCTGTGCTGTTTACCATAGCGTTCATTTCCTAATTCTGGTGTATTTTTCCTGTTTTAATTGCTTTTCAATTGGTTTTTTCCCCTCTCAACTACTTCAATGATGGATAGCTTTCCATTTATTTTCATTTAGATTTAATTATTTCATTTGCGTTGGAATTTCAAGCTGTGCTGTTTACCATAGCGTTCATTTCCTAATTCTGGTGTATTTTTCCTGTTTTAATTGCTTTTCAATTGGTTTTTTCCCCTCTCAACTACTTCAATGATGGAAAGAGTAGTCGGTGAATTTTTTTTTTTTTTGGGGGGGGGGGGGGGCAAACTGATTACTGAGAGAGCTTTAAGTCACAGTAACTGCTTTACCCACTCAAAGTAGCAGCAGCAGTAGTAGTTGTGGTTGGGCGGTTACACCGTAGTGCTCTCATGTGAAGACCGCCGGTAAGGTTATGGCATACTTCTGTCGGGGAGCGAAATCATACATCCTTACCTGACCAGTCCGTGGCGACAGCACTAGCCATGCGGCGCCAAATCTTCTGGCTCACGACTCCCTGTCTACTCCGATGGATGATGCGGTAAATATTACATTAGCCCCATTCACTACCTATTACAATTCCTGCTACCAATTTAGTCCGGATGGACAGGGATGTCAATGTCAGTTACAACAAAAAGAATATCGCCAGCTGTACAGTGATGATTGTTCAATCCTTCGAAGAGGGAGAGAGCAGTAGTCGGTGGAAGAGGAGAGGGGAGAGGGTAATGACTGAAATTTAAGAGAACTTGAAGAGCTTTACACATGATTTTTAAGTTCTCATTACTTACTTAAACTGTTTATATTTTACTAACGCTACCTTCACTATTCTAACTTTTGTACGACTTACTTTGTTTTTTACAAGTACAGTAGTAGCTTTACTTACGTCTCCTATAACAATACAAACAGCTTTAGCATGTGATAACCAAATAACCACTTTTTTTACTGTGCTAATAGCACCATTTAAACGACCACTAATATAAAGACACAATTATATGGTGCGTGTTCTAAAGTTGGAAAACCAGACTATCTCTATATAAATGTGCAGAGAATGATTGCGACATTAACTATATTAGACAGGTGCGATTTCCATTGTCTTTCTTTTCCAAAAACCTTTGATGAGGGAGAGGGTAGTAGGTGGATTTAGTTGTGGGGGAGGGGGGGGGATCAAAGACTATCTCTATATCTGAGAAGACAATGATTATATTAGACACGCGCGATTTCTATTTTATTTCATTTCCATTTAGCCAAACTATGCCACAGCAACGCGTGGCCGGGTACAGCTAGTATATTTATAAAATGTAATGCCCACTCTCTCACTATGCGCGGCGTCCGTGGCTTAGGCGTTGGGAGTCCGACTCGTCCAACGCACCGCGGTCGAAATCCGCTGCGGCCTGCGTGGATTTTTATCATAGTATGGGGCATTGCAGGTCGACCCAGCCTAATATGGGTACAAGGATGGCTGTCCTGGGGAAGTAAAGACGGCCGGCGTAATGCTGACCACATTACTCACCCAGTGCCGATTGGTCAGTAAAAATAAGGGACGCTTTTCCCATATGCCCGATGCACCTAAGGCTTGAAAAGGGATCTTTACTTACTTTACTTTACTCTGTTACTCTGTCTATATTTACATTGAATATATATATATATATATATATATATATATATATATATATATATATATATATATATATATATATATATATATATATATATATATATATATATATATTGCAAACTTCTGAATCACATACATACAGGCAATGCACTAGACTTTTAAAGTAATGTCTTGTACAATATATTGTTAGTTAGCCCCCAACCACACAAACACACACTATTACACACACGCACGCACGCACACACACACACACACACACATATGCACGCAACATTCTATACATAAAAGTTAACAAAGCGCCCAAATATTGTTAGACATACAAGAAAGTTGCGCGCGTGGTTTACTTAAGACCGAGAAAATTGCCTTTGATTCAAAACCGTAAAGTACGCTAAAAGAATAACTTAAGGTAAAGAATTAGATATTCTGGATACATTTATAGGAAAGAAATTAAAAAATCTATATAAATAACAGGGCGTCAACAACATGTAAATTGCGAACTTCCTCCGACGAACACATTACTGCAAAACTAGGATTACTGTCTGTTGACAATTTCGAGAAACGCAACAATACACACGATAATAGCAACATGGCAGGGAGACCACGCGCTCCGACGCAGGTTAGCGATAGTGTTCTTCCGATTAAACTCACCGCCGAGTGTATTCCCAGCGCCGCTACGCGCGGCGGGGATGGGGAGCTAAACTAGATGGCTGGGACTCACAAGCAGCGCTACTGTATCTCATGCAACTTCCTCCAATTTATTTGTCATGAGCTGTAGCCATATAGTTTATTCCCTCATTAGTCCCGAGCGTAGCGGTGCGGGAGATACTCTTGGCGGTTAAAACTGCGTTACCAATGCGATCATTTTTAGCCGAGTTTCAAAGGAGGCAAAGCCACAAAGAGCAGATTTTCGGGCATTATTTGCACCTTCTGTACCACTATTTTCAGATATAAAGGCCTCAGTTATCGCTAAGTAGTCGACGTCGTCATTTTCCCTTTGTTTTTCGTTCTTATTTTTTTCGAGTTCAAGTTTTTAAATTTTTACAACACACGACCTAATGATGTCCTGTCAGGGTGTCTGGTAGTCTGGTAGTCTGGTAGTCTTAGTTTCAGCTTCATAGCAAACGGATCACCCCATCTTTGCACCGCTCCTGTGCCAACGAAAAACACACAGAATGTTTATCACAGTATTAGAATTGAACTTCATCATTGATGGTAGCAGAAGTCGCCAACAGATCAACAGTTGCCCTCGCGATAAATTTTAATCACATACGGGCACCACAACACTGCACGACAGGCATGGCGCCATTTTCTGAATCTACAATTCACACCAACACGTCAGGGTGTTTTTTTGGCTGCCATAATATGTGGCCGTTATTCGGAGGATAGCCCTAGTCTTTATTATTATACCAATTTGCTGTCCCTGAGCCCACCAGCTTTACTTTCCTGAAAATTTCATTTTATATATTTTTGAGTAGGTTTAAGTGGATTCCGCTCCCCCCCCCCCCCTCCCCCACTCTACCACCACCACCTCCCACCTCGAAGAGGACTGGAATAAATGACGGCCGTTACATCTAAGTTCTGGCCAAGCAAGAGAATTCTGATCAACGAGAGATCGGCAGAAGTCGGTACCGCCCCTTACGAGTTCGTGTTTAACTTTCAGGAGATAGGTGGACCTATAGTAGGCCAGATAATGAGTGCAATAAAAGCTTTATCTGGTTATGCATTATTGTACTCTTATAAATAAATCAATAAATACAGAAAGAAAAGTAGGCCGTCATAAACAGCCAGACAGACAGACAGACAGACAGACAGACAGACAGACAGACAGACAGACAGACAGACAGACAGACAGACAGACAGACAGACAGACAGACAGACAGACAGACAGACAGACAGACAGACAGACAGCCAGACAGACAGACAGACAGACAGACAGACAGACAGACAGACAGACAGATAACTGGGCCGCCAGGCAGAGTCTAAGACTAAGACCAGTACTTTTGTGATAGTGATGAATTCGTCGAATGCGGAAAGCGACATCGTGAAAATTAGTTCGAGAGTGGAAACTTACTTAAGAAGGCAAAGTAGTTACTTTAAATGCAAATGGCACGGAGAGTTAACTGATGACTTTGTTGGTGCTGGAATGTGACTTTTCTGATCGAGGAGGTCTTACGGTGTGTCTAAAAATGAATAATAAAGCAGTCGTGAATGTTAACTATCATATATTTAATAAACAAGCAGGCAGCCTATTGATCGGCACTCATATAAAGAAGAAGAAAGTTAGAAGGACACACTGGATAACACACAAAAAATTGAAAGTTATATTACCCTGCCGGGAATCGAACCTGTCACCTTCAAATGGGCTGTATGCCTCAATAAGGAAATAAGTGTAATTACAAATTGACTAACAAGGAACCCCTAAAATAGAGGTGTCTTTACTGGCTATGTCTATTGTACAGCTTGAAAACCGCAACTATGGAATACGGACAGAACTCATTTCAAACCATCTATTTAATTAACTATGTATGAGTGTCGTTCCATCAGTTTTCTGAAACGTTCAGTGGCATAGGATACGAAGTAATAGTAAGGAGATTATTTTGATAAAATTAACTTAATTTTTCTTCAAAATCTCTCATTTCCTTTTTTAGCTATTATTTTTCTGTGAAAAGTATTCGAAAGCAGCATTTTTATTCTTTCTTCTTCATTTTTTCTCTTCCTCCTACCGTGCCGTCTATGTTTTTGTTAGGATGTCATGGTATGGAAGATCATCTGTGTCAAAAGTGATGGAAAGTACATGAGACATAACGTTTTAAACAGACATTACTGCCAGCGCCACTTGGCATTGACTTTTAGAAGAAGTATTTATAGTAAGGGTCCATGTTAGACACACACTAGAAGCAAAAAGGTGGCCTAACAGTTTTTGCTGTTAACATTTTAAAATTCTTGTAATTACCTGAACGTTATGCATCTAGCAAACACAGCAAAACAGATCGGATTAGTATTCAGGGCTGATCGATCGATCGGTCGTTTTGTAACATGTTTTACCACACCTGCTGGTATTAGGGAAACCAACAAGGCATATCCCAGATACCCTGTTTAATCTCTAATAGTTAGGGAATCTGTAATAGTTACACATGCAATGTGTAACCTACAGTTTTGTTTAGGTAAGGGCCTTTTATGATTGACGTTTGACCATGGCATTTGTTGGATTGCTTGGTAGTAAGGACCTGGAGTGGGGGGGGGGGGGGAAGGGCTGCGTGGTCTCGAGGCATGGTGTCCGCCTTGAGTGTTAGAGGTTCCGGATTCAATCCCTGGTAAGGGCTGGGATTTTTTCATACAGTCTTGGACTTCTAGTAATTCCCCATGGTCCCTGGGTAATGATATCGGACGTCCGTGTGCATTGTTGCGCACGTAAAAAACTCTTGGAAGTTGGAAATAAAAAAGAGTAGCCTATCGGGGCTGCCCAGGTAAAATTTGGAAATAAAAATCTACCCAAAGCGGAGCTTCTTCAGACTCAGACTTAAATTAGAAGAAGAACGGAGCACTTATGGGTTACTAACCGTGTGCCATGATGTTGATCCGTTGTTCAAACTTGGTAGTAAGGTGTATTTGTGATGTTAACGATAAACAGCCTGTTATGGTGTTTTCTGTGTCTTGGATATGTCTACTGCTAAGAGCTGCTGTAATCTGCAGGCGTCAAGTTCGAAATCAATGTTATTTTTATACCTGCACCTTTCATTACGTGTAAAGTTTCTTCTATTCTCTACTTTATTTCCCTGCATTTATGTGTGCTGATCAACATATGCTAATATAATTATCATGCTAGAATTTCTTACATTTATCTTAGAAATTTCGTCATAGGCTCAGGCAGATATAATTATTTCTCCCATGTGGGTTCCGGGGCCCCATTGTGGGAAAAACAAGAATAGACCCACTGCCTACTCAAAATTATGTTGTAAGAGTCGACTAACTGGGGCCTTTTGGTTGAAGCCAGAGTACATCTGCCTGAGAGGCAAGGAAGGAACAGTCTGCATTTAGGAGAATCAGATCTGTAAAACGGATGCACACGCAACACTCAGGTTCTTTAGCAGGACTACAGTTCAGAAGTGGACACACAACCAGAACTGTCTGCCAGATTGTAGAGCTGGTGAATACCAAGAAGAAGAAGAAGATAATTATTTCACTGAATTTTTTATAACACTGACTGTTTTATTAAGATGCCTGCGTTTAGTAACTGAGTCAGGGACCCGTATTGAGCCAGTAGCGTATCAGGCATGTGATATCATTACTGGAGAGAAGGGTGGGGCTTGGTTACAAAATGGAAAAAAAATGCAACAATGCATTTAAAATAGCAATATATATATATATATATATATATATGTATATATATATATATATATATATATATATATATATATATATATAAACTACTGAACGGAACATTTGCCTACCACAAAAGCCAAAAAAATGTTGGGGTTGGTTCTGCAAAGTCCTGTAAAGGATATCCAGCTAACTTTATATATATATAAATGCTCCGCACCGGGTACCACCTGACCTTGTTAAGCCACTGTGCACAGGTGCCCGCTGTTAGACCTTAAATATATAACGTTAGTCTATTTATCTTCCCGACAAACCCACCACAGTCAGGCGACACTCGATACTAGAACTACTCTGAAAGAGAGGACAAGAGAGGCAGCTTCTTAAATACCCACTTATTGATCTATGGAAATCCCCAGGCCAGAACAATAAATCAGTCAGGTGCCCACTACAACGAAGATTGCCTGCAATTGATTTCCAAGACTATCTTTCTTGTCTTGGTTGTGCATTCTGTCTGACTGATGTTGGTCCATCTCTTGATGCCATCCTTCTGCTTGTATCGCTTTCTTAAAATTACTGACCTATCTTCAGCTTTTCAATTCAGTATCATCGTCTTCTTCTTCTTCGTCTTTTTTCTTCTTTGTTCACCGGCTGAAAACTTCAGTGGAAGTCCTGGTTGTTCGTTTATTAGGACTTTGGCTATGAGCCAGGGTCTGAGTTTTGAGTGGGCATCCGCTTTATTTGTGTGCGGTTGGTTGTTCCTTGCCACTCAGGCAGATGTACTCCGACTTCAAAGGAAGTCCCCAATTAGTCGACTCCTGAGACTGCTTTTTGGGGAGGCAGTGAGTCTATTCTTGTTTTCCCTCACAATAGGGTCCCGGAAGACACACGGAGACCCGAAAGTTTTAGTCAGTCTTTATCAAGTTCTAAATACAACACAAACATCGACTAGAAAACTGAACGGACAAGCCAATGGAACTTCTACACAAACAAGGCAGTATGAATCAAGAAATACTTAATTTCGGGGGTTGGTTGGAGAGAGAAACATGGAATGCTATATTACGAAACGAAAGGAGTGAGATGGCGATTGAATTAAAAAAGGTAAAAAGCTATAAATAATTTGAATACATTAATTACTAACTACATTAATTATAGCTGAGTTAAATACTTATCCCTGCATATAAGTAAGTGGAAAACAATTTATAACATAAAAAATAGTTGTGTTCAAATTCGATTACTGTAAGATATAAATATATTTTTAATTATCTGTGAGTTGTCCTAATCTTTGCTTTCTATAGTAGAGTTGTGACTGCATGAGATCTTACAATTCTTAGTTCTTTGACGGCAGAGGCGAAACAGGTGAATACAGAACACATTAGTCAAAAATAAAAATCACCTCTCAGCTCTATAGGTAGGTCGGTTTGGTCCCGGTCAGAACTTTAACTTTGTATTAAAATTTCGATAATCTTGTGTCATTCTGAGGTGATAGGTCCAAAATGAATGATATTTTTCAGTACTTTTTATTTCTTACATGTTTCGTTTCGGGTTGTTTGCCATCCGTCCAATTATTGAAAGACCACCATAATAGTCATCAACGGTTTTAATTATGTCTTAGAAAGATATAAAACCGCAGATTCAGAAAATGAGTGGACTTTTTCCAACGTAACTAGAAGTGTTTTATGTAGAACTTCGATGTAACTGTAGATTATTTGTAACTACTGCTTTCATCCACGACGAACAGAAATTCTAGTGGCGGAGTGTTTGTATTGGCATTGCTGACGGCTGCCTTATGCATTTAAGGCGTGTGTATGCTGCTGAGTTTGCCAAGTGTGCAGTATGTTTCACTTTTTCCACAAGCAACAGCGATGGGCATTCTGTATGATTTTCGCTGGCACAAGATTGGGGCAATATTTACAGGGTGACCCGTTTACAGTGAACTGGAGCTGAGATAACTAAATGAGAATCCACAGTCGTAGTAGGACAATGGCCAACAGGGCTTTCTGCGTGCTATTGGTCAAATTTTCAATTTTTCATCTTCTTCTTCTTTCGCTCGGCTGAAATAAGTTGTCTATATCAGCAGTTTTGTCTCTTGTATAAATTTCTCTGTCGTTGTTAGTTCATTCAGGTGTCCATAGAGTTTACGTTCCACTGTATATCTTTCTGGCCAAAAGGTTTGCTTTAATGTGACAAATTCGGTGCAGTCCTGGAGTACATGCTCTGCTGTCTGGGGCACCTTTCCACAGGACAGGTGCACATGACTGATACACCTATCTTGAATTTCTCATCAAGCTATCATACCTTTAATCTAATGTTTCCCAAACTGGGTGCCTAGTCCCTCCCCCATCCTCCTCGGGAAGGGGAGGGGGGGTGTTAGGGCCCCGGAGGTCGGTAGCTGCCTCGATCATATTTTGGCGAAAAATAGAACTAGTACTAGGAGTCTCCTGAGAAATAAAACTACTGGCGTGGCATTAACAAATCAACAACCAAATAACTAACGAATCAATAAATAACGAATCGTCCCCCCTCCCCCCCCCCCCCCGCCTAACACCCAGAGCAAGCCAATCAGTCAACCAACCAATCACACAGTCACATAACGAATCATCTAACCGTTTAACCAACCAAAAAATTACCCAGTCAGCTAATTAACAGCAAGAGCGATCAATGGTAGAAATCTAATAACAAACATCTTTCTGATATTTGTGATAAGTTGTCTTATCACAAACATCAGAAAGAGACAGTTGTCACTTATTTTTTTCACGTTGTGAGAAGATGGAAACTGGAACATTTTGTGACTACTTAAAAGATCTTTGGAATGAAAGACAGGGGACGAGAAGATTCTTGGCAGCCTTTTGTGATGTCATGGAGAGGTGTCAACACACGAACTTATACACGTAGTTATCGATCGCAGATTATGG